>UZAN01051261.1:0-15806 GCA_900618425.1 Echinostoma caproni | reverse complement strand
TTAAACTGAATAACATCGAACTCATATTTGCACGGTATCCTAGTCTAGCAGATCACACAATTAATCCGAAGATTTCTTACTCGAGCTTATCCCGAATTGGACACAGTAAAACGCATCATTCAGTAGCGAAGGAAACCATAGGAAGAATCACAGTAGCCCGGGTTTTATGGATTTTCCTGCTTTTCTGGTGTGTATATCCGGTCTAAACCACGAATCCCACAGTGCAAAAGGGATACTGTGGAATACTGATACCACACCGCACCAGCATAAGAACACATGCACACGAGATCCTGGATACATTTGCAGAGCCAGTGGCTGAATGTAGCAAATGGATGTTGTACTTCGAGGAACGTTTCTTCCAATCATTCACATACTATCAACATCCTCATCATCGTACAGCGAAATACAGTGAAACGAACTTCACTGACCGCTGCCAAACTCACAACGCATACAAGGTTAGTGGTAAAATTAAGGTGGACAGGGGTTGGATCTATTTTGAGGAAGGGAGAATAAGATGAACCACTATGGTTAACACACAGAGTACGCAATCAAACTCTGCATACATACCGTTTTAAGCATTCTGACCTGATAAGAAACGACAACAAGGAAGCCACTTCTGCCGGTTCGCTGCCATATCTTTCAATGTCTCCAACGAACCAGTTGTGGAGTCTTTCGGACCCCAACCTGGAAGGCGAGAGACACCTACTCTACTTAAGGGCTCTAATTGGTTGAAACCATCAGGCCTTACTCTCCGAGTCCAGTTTACCGGAGTTTATCGCGGCTATATAGTGAAATCAACGCAGAGTTTAAAAAAATGGATTCAATGAGAAGAACTTGTTTACGGCATCACATTCTTAAATATAATTGAGGGCATTTTGAATTCTGCATACTATATATAGCTTTCACATTGCACAACCTTGCACTGTGGCACATAATACTCTGGAATCTAACTTTTGAACTCAATATGAACATGATTCTCCTATTTGATGCGTGCATTGAATAGACCTTTCCAGCCGAGACCGACGCCTATGAATGGTTTTTATTGTACACTCGACTTGCATTATGTGATAGACGATTTGAAGCAGTGGACTGCATAGCCACTTCATAGAGCTGTGGCCCGGTGAGCACTAAATATGATACACTCATGGTATCAGTAATAGAGAGATTAGTCGAAGACCTCGGGTTGTCATTATTTGTCATGCGAACAAGGTTCGGTACGCAATCCGAGTTATCATATTGAACGAATCCTATTTAGTGACAAACTTAGTTTTCATGACATCTTGTTGTACCAGAGTAATATTACAACTTTGTTATCTAGATTGGAGTTTTGAAATTGTCAGCATTCTATATATGCCAAAATGCAAACGTGTCAGAAATGCGGTTGCACCCGAGGAGTTCATTGTGGTCTTGAAAGAACCCGCTCATGGGGTACCTGGGCACAATAATCGGTTTATCGATCTCTCTCAGTTTGTCTCGATTTGAATCTAACCGATGGAGGCTAATTTCAGATGAGTTCTCTCATTTTTGTCACTGGATCAACGGCTAATTACCCACCGTTTTCGGGGTGAACGAATCGGAGTCCAACACTTATCCTCGCTGGACAACTCACTGAGAATTTAGTAGTGCAAGAAAGAAAGAGTTTAGTAGTAGATACACGATACTTGATTGGTGTATGGTCCCCCCTGTGAAACGCTTACCTCTGAGCACTTGATTGTATGAAATACATAATGATCGTGATGGCTTCGTGTGAATTCGACGAAGCCTCGATTTGCGAACAGTTCTTTACAAAATACTTCTGTTTTTCAGTGGTAAATTCGGATCACACCAAATTATTAAAAGGTTACGATATGGGATATGTGACGGTCAGATATTCTTTTCGAGGTGATTTTCATGCTTGTAACCTAGATAAACTGTACAGATGTTGACCAAACTCGTGCAACATCACTCTCATTTTGGAAATCCATTTCACCTTGCAATATCATACTTATATATAGATGGCTATGAGTAAAGTGTATTTATTCCTGACTTTATGTCCAACATCTATGTTCCTAGTTCTTTTCTGTCACTGTTTGAATTAGCGCGACCTTGAGTGTCGGGATAAAATTTTTAGTAGTTCGAAAGTTACAGCTCTGAGTTGGAAAATATTCTAGGCAAACCAGCATGGGAGTTCATTCTTTTTAATGTATGATTCCTGTCCCATGAGAGTGTTTATTAAGTTGAGCGCACGTATTCTAAATTTATAATATCTTTTCATTCAGCGCACAATAAATAAGCAAATTAATGAAAATATTCTAGCTTAAATAAATTGAAAAATTATTTGGCCACAAACTACCCACACTTTATCTACAATACTGGAAGAACTGAAAACATATTCCAAGAAACAAACAAGTTGATCTTCGAAAGCTGACCTTGAGGTGTGCGGCTTGTCGCCAGTGGAAAGGGTGTGCGGTGTATTAGATGAAACTTATAAACTCTGTCTGACAGTCAACTTGGTGGATTCCATGCTAAGGCGACTGCCTCCAGTGCTCAACAATGCAAAAAAGCAAATGGAACATGGACGATATGAAAGTATAATACCTGCATAAAGTCCGTGAGTCATTTTATTATATAAATTACAGTTACGTTTTCTTCTGTGACTTTGTTATCTTACAACTGAGGCACCAACAACCGTCGTCAAAATCGCGAAATTGTACATTTTAATGGCATGTGACTAATAGAAGCAGTGACCTAAGTGGGTGTTATATCATATATGTTGCTTCTGATGCGGAGCAATATCATTCAATCCCGTGAATGAGGCTGGAAAAACGAAGCATTGAGAAGAACAAATGTGATGAAAATCAGGATGCTGCACCAGTTAAGTCAATACCTGTATTTCACTATTAGACGTCAATTTATGAAAACGTGGCCACAAACGTTCTAGCTGGGTCATTTCACGATTTTTCTTCACATCCGTTTTGATGGAAAAAGAGAAACACGTTTGTCTTCATCTCACCACATGAATAGAACTACGGACTAGGTCAATACTGGATGGATCACTCACACACACACACACACACACACACACTCGTTCACGTGATTTTCAACACAGTCCGCCGCGGGGGCACGCATCTTCGTGCTAAGCAATCTGTGTGGCAAAAGCCACGCCTCGGGATCTGTGAGGCATCATAGTTCTTAAATCCGTTTTCAGCGAGCTGCGGCGGTCGTCCCTTTCGCAGATAGGCCCGAAATAGTAATTAAAGGGGGGCCGTGTTTCCTTTCCGCGTTTGAGCCCTCTGGTTACATAGGTTGCCTCATCCGTTGTTCTTCTTTGGTTGATGTGAAACCTATACGGAAAATTAATTGTCTTTACCGCTATTTCCCCCTCCTTCTACTACTATCCCCTGTTCCCATTGTCATTTCGCATGTAGCTATTTTCATTCACATGCAATGAATCACTTTCCCAACGTTTTTATACACATCAAAATGTTTCGTCAAATTTTCCAATCGCTTTTTGTCTGTCCCAAACCATAGTGTCAATCGATAGTGAACAAATTGCGGGTCCACATAAAATTCCCCATTTCTCGAAGTTTCTTGGACTAAATCGCTGGGGAATTGACAGTGTTAAAACACAGGAAGTGGAAAGGCTATTGTTAATGTGCCGCAAAACAGCTGCCTTCCGGGGTGATCAACATGTGTGGAAGAGTATTTTACCTTGGACGATCAACTGAATAACGTAATTGTAAATCATTGAATAGTCTAATACGAATGACCCGATGGTACTTTCAATTTTGAAAAACGGAATACTTGTTATGCACGCAGAGTACAGTGAATGTCCGTGAGAAATGACACAGTATAGTGCCTTCTTTCGGTGTGGATTTTTCGTTGTCTGTTTAAGGACTTCTTACAGATAGGTCATTAAAACTGACGGTCGATTTTTCGCTTGTCAATGTCTGCCCATTTGTGAATTATTGTATAAACTGTCAAAAATAAGATTAATTTAATGGCCACCTTGAGATGCTGCTTCAAATGACGTTGTTCTTTCACATAGTTACTTAAGCTGTCCTATAGAGCGGTGTGGTGAGTTATGAACTATCCAAGAAGTACGTCCTGGTAGCGTTGGACTTGGTAGAATGTCGGAGCTCTTGGTCAAATATCACTCTCATTTCACATCGTTTGCAGAGTAAGACAGAGTTGTCCGGTGTACGAAACTGACACTGATTTCATTCTGGGCGACAGATACTCCGTAGAATATAAAAATAATAATATATTGGTGTGCTCATGAACGATAAGCAAGTGTTTCAAGAATCGATGGACCGCTTGGCAACTGGTCTGCTTCATTGAAAAGTGTACGGAAAACTGTGATCTAAATGGGTTAAATAGTGGCGCTCAAGATACTGTTTTCTCAACTAGGAGTTGCTTAATAACGGAAGCCATGTGGATGGGAGGCTTTTCCAAACGCAACATCAAAGCAAGACTGTAGTGTACTGATTTGCGACCTCCATGGTGCCAGCATGACATATTCTCCTCTCTGAAGTGGCATGTGTATGTTGCAACGGTCCTTGCGGTGTTACTCGGTCCTTCGCCGAGCCTATGATATTCAACGATTACCTGTTTGTGACAACATTTTCCTACTTAGCATCGACGGTACATGATAGACGCATCGCATATGTGACGACACGGTTAGCCTTCAACTAAAATCATTTCACTATATTTTATGATGTGGCTGGGGAGCGTCCTTTGATGGTCGGGGCAGCTTTGGACCGTTTTGCAGGCGTTGGATGAAATGAGAAGAAGGACCAGGCTGGGTGGAGCACAACGGGGATTAGAAACCCGAGATTGAGAGTGTTTAAGAATCTGGCTCCGGCTGGGGATTCCTAGCTTCTAAGCTAAAGCTACAAAAGATTCTGATTTCCGGCACATGGAAAGGTAGAGCGCTTGAGGTCGACAGCGAGGCTGTTTCAACATGCCTCTCTCACGTTTCTTCCAAATAGTTTAACTGCATTTTGAAAAAAAGTAACCACCATAGATGAACGAAGCATGTGATTGCCTTTGTCCTGCAATCGATTTGATTCTTTCTTTTTCCTTGCAATATGTAGTTGCTTTGGAGCTTNAGCTTATAATCATATATATATATATATACTGGGGAAATAGATGTCTTCAGTCAGTTATATAATGCATTTCTACGTGTACAGAGCAAATGAAGCGTGAAGTGAAAACCCGGAAACTCTGTACAGCTGTTTCCACCTGACTGGGTGTAATCAGCAGCAACCCGACTTGGGACCAAACCCGGGAACCCACAGGTGGAACGCGAGGATAGCTACACTTGACCACCATGCAACTGATTACGCCGTTTTCCCTTTCATCATCTCATGATACATTAAAACCCATCTAGACAATCTCAATGCGTGCATCATACGTTGCTCATCAAGGCCCTATTCTCCAGAGTTGTGACGTATTCGGACACATTCATAATCTGACTACCAGTATATGTATGTGAATAAATATATATATATATATATCACAAAATAGTCAGAAAGCTAATAACGTGCTCCGGTTTAAAATGCCGAGATAAAATTGTTCAAATGAACCAGGGGGAATATCCATAGATTTCTGCACTAACTGCCGAATCAGTTGCATGCTGCGGCACACAAAGATAAGATATTTGCTGTTGTTAACTCTTTCCACTTACCCGAGCTTGTGTGAAACTACCGGTCGACGGCATGGTCAAACCCAAACATGTGGTAGAACGTAATTGTTTTGGTTTATCGGATAGTTGATCAGTCTTCATTAGCTGTTAATTGTCTAAGAACGTCGCACAGTCAAATCCATCAGTGAGCATGATTCCACCAGTTTGCTGCCCTACACCTTGTTTCCGATCTCCGTTCTAGAAAGAACCAGAGCTGAGTTGTATTCCCGCACGGATTGGTACCGTGACGTTGTGATGAACACCATACATGTTCTGAAAATGCTGTCGGGTATTTCAGTATGATCGCCCTCCCCCCGTCCCTTTGAAAAATGTACACAAAATAATTATGGAATATCCATTAGTTTACTCGTGCCAGTTGCACCAACACACTTTTCTCGCTTCAAATGCTCATTTCAGTTTTGGAATGAGAAATACTCACTCTTGGATGTCGTATTTTTATGTCATCTTATACCCCACAAAAAATGCATTTACGGTAAGATAGCACAATTCACAGTTTAATTTCCGAACGCTTCTGTTAAACACTTACAGCATAATTAAATAATTTCAGAAAAAGCGCTTTGATCACTTTTATTTCAGTTATCCAAAATATTTTATTCGAAAAAATAATTGCATGATTCAGTCCTCCTCATATTGAACAACTGCGTAAACTGATCACACTTTCCCTTTCATTATCAATGTTGCACGGCAGTAACTTGTAATTATAGACGTGTGCCTCGACTTGAGAAAGAAGAGACCACAAATAACTTTTTATGCGTTACGTGTCAGTCAGGGCAGATAAATCGCTAAGTTTTTGTTCCTTTTTTCATTGTACATTTAACTCTCTCTCTCGATGAACAGGTTTCGGTTGAAACTGGCACAAGGAACAGGCGTAGATTAGCGACAAAACCACGGTCCACATACATTAATGTTTGCACACGATGCAAAAATATGGAAAACGGTGACAAAATCGGAGGACTCGCTGGAACTCCAAAGAACCCTTAATGATGCCTATCAATGGTCGATCGAAAATGACATGGAATTTAACGCATCAAAATGTACGATCGTATCCCTTCGACACAAACTCGGTTCCCGTATTTTCTGGGAGATCAACAACTTCCATACGGCTCGAATGAGAAGGATCTTGGTGTCATTGTTCAAGACGACCAAAACTGTTCTTTAAACCGCTCCCGGGCATCGTCTACCGCTGTAAGACACGTTGGTTTCCTAAAACGAGTATTTGGCAAATTTGAACCAATGCTGTTCCCACGATTGTTATCTGCCTACATTCGACCCCACACAGAGTACGCCATTCAAGCATGGAATCCATGGCTGCAACGCGATCAAAAGATTCTGGAACGTACACAAAGAATGGCTACCAAAATGGTCAAAGGACTACATTCCAAGAGTTATGCGGAAAGACTGGAATCACTGCAACTGTACTCCACACAGTATCGCCGCATTCGAGGAGATTTGATCTTGGTATACCAAATAATGCGGAACCCAGACCACCTATGTCGTCCACTCCTTTCCTTGTCGCCCAACACTCACCTGCGGGGGCACTCATTCAAATTAGAGCTCCAAAAATGCCGACTAGAATGCCGGCGGCATTCATTCGCCCTCAGAGTGTGCATTACTTGGAATTCTCTACCACTACACGTTGTCTCTGCACCCACAATTGATTCATTCAAGCACAATCTGGATGAAGCTTTGAAAAGTCTTAAATTTCAACATCCGCAGAAGTGCACGAAACAAGGACAAATTGTGACATTGTGACATTCATCTACTTTGTATGTACTGTGAACCGATTCATCTGTGCCAAATCCTATGGGACTAGAAAAGCAACCGCTTGTAAGTATTTCCCATAATAAAACTTTGACTTTGACTTTTGACTTTGCTAAAATCTTATTGAATTGTTCAACTAAGTTTGGATTTAAGACTACCTAAAAATACGAACTTTATCATATCACAGAGAATTAGGCGCAATAATGACGGATGAGGTACTGTTCTGGTGCTGTTCCATAAACTATTAACTGAAATTAGTGTACCGTAATTCATACGTACATTTCAACAACATAACATTTAAGCACAAAGCGATATAGATTACTTCGATCTGAGCACGTTTTCAAACGATCTGATCATTAGTGAGAGCCTTTCTCTTCATTCTTGCATCAGTTCTAATAAAACTATATGTGTTAAACGTTTTTTTCGAATTTGCTTCCCTCTCCCCAGTCTGAAATGACTGACCCCGACTGGCATCCTCGGTACACTCATTTACGTACCCTGCATGTACCATAGAATTCAACCTTTTCTAGACCACCATAAACCTTGTGCGGAAAATCAACATCAACTGTTCTGGGAAGTGTGTAACTGATGGTTCCAACCTGGCTAAATGAAAAAGAATTTATTTGACAGAAACTGCTGCTCACATTCCAATAATCCCCGCTTGTGTTTCGGTATTTTGAAGAACACTTTCAGAAGGGTCGCCAGTGAATCAATCAATATTGTCTGGAATTCCACTATAACTTCTTCGCAAAAACGTTTGACGAAATCTGTGACCTACTTAATCGGAATCTGAAACCTTCGTTCACACCCCAATCACAGATGATACATCGAAATATTCCATTGTCAGTCTCGATTAAATGCGAAATTTTAAGAACCACAGATAATAAGTACCCATGTACCAAACTTCAGACTCTATGTGCCACACATATCAAGGGTGATTTCCTGGGCAAATTCACCTTGAACATTTCGAGCGATTTCATCAACAAATGAAGAGTTCATCTATTCAGCAAACGACGACGAGTAAACGTTAAGGCAATATAAAACGCACAATAGACAAATGCCTATTCGAGTTGAGCAGACACAACGCTTACCAGCTACAAATGTCATACAATCAATACGCGGTTGATATACTGGTATCGCTCAGAAAGACACAGCAGATTCTTCGCTTTCAGTCAAGTAATCTTCCTACAACGCTGTGTGTGTGTGTGTGTGTATCCTCGAGTGGACAATGATTGTAAACAGGTGATAATGTTCAGCAGTACAGCGAAGACAGAAATGTTCGTTCATGAAAAAAAACACGACGTTGTTCGTGGATAATCTTCGGTTTGCATCACTTCGAATGCAATTTGATGGGCACCGAGAACATCGCTTCATTTCACAACTTTTTCCATCAGATAGGATTTGTTGATCTTTTTATTGATTGTGTACCAGTTCACATGCACCTGTCACCTCACACTGTGTTATGTTGTGTTATAATGATCAGGGAGTTACTCTATAGCCACGACCTCTTTCCAGAAATCTGACTGTGAATTTGTATACTCAAAAAAGAAAACAAGGAAGTAAAAACATTCACTGTTATTATTATTGTTATCGTTATTATACCGAATTACCGCAACCAGGATTAACATGTTTGAACTAGGTAAACAGATTTAAACTGCGTATTTGTGAATAGAATGGTTACATTGCTTTGGATGGTAGTATTGAGACGGGAATGCTTCGGTTTACTGGTCCCGCACATCTTATCGAGAAAGTGTTATTGGTTAGCACAGTTGGTCATCTGTTCAGTCTATAATTCGAAAGTCACAAAGAACAGACTCAATAGCATGCAACGTGGTAGCCGCGTACGTTGGAGATCAAAAAACAACTGAAAAGACTCTATAAATTCAGGATCATCTGGATGGATTTGCCAGAACGTTCGTGTTCAGAAAGGAACTGCTGAATGTGAATTGCATCTGAGCTTAACTGACTCAACTCCTCCATTGTCTAGAAGTGAGGGACGAGTTGGTTTCACCGAACGGAAAATCTCCCAAACTAAATTACTTTGATTCCTGCCTTACGATGGGTTTCAGTGCAACTTTAAACTTTCTAGCGCTTTCTTGAGTACAATATTAAGTGGGCTGATACGCGATTGATCATTGGAAGTCGCAGTGTGACACGATCTGAAAAAAATCGACAAGTAATAACTGTGTGACAACTCGAACAGCTTCGTGTCGAAAGAGACTGACCTCAGTGTTATTGAACATGGAGACATACAGATCGCTTGACAGAAAATGAAGCAACAATTTCCATTTATAAGGCTTTATTCGATAAATAAATGGACAGCTTCACCAAGTGCTTATAGAAAAATAACTGACTACCTACATTCAACCAAGCTTGAAAACAAGGATTAGCGAGTATATATTATATTGAACTGCTTCTGGATACATGGCATGTAGGCACTGTGACAGATTAGTTTTATAGTTCACTTTATAGTTCGGTGCTTTGCGCAGGGAGATCAAGTTTGGAGCACTTAACGTTGGTCTCAAAAAACTATCCCCGAGACTCCGGCTAAATTTCTCGCTACCCGAAAACGCATTAGCAGAAGGTTTAGACCAAAAAAAGATTATCAGGAATTCTCTTGTAATTAATTCCGAAAGAGGTTGGAAAAATCTGTGAGCTATTTGATTGTAAATGCAAAACGTTCATTCGAACGAAAATACAAGTTACACATTGAATTATCCTGATTGAACAAGGTCTATTTACAACTGCTGTTACTGCTTCTTTACCACAGAGAGAGAGAATTCAATACAAAAGTAATTAATTAATTATGGATACTATCGAAGCTTAAGTGATTGGACTGATTCGAAGTCTTTTCGGAGAAAGCTCATACTCGATTAGTCTTCTATTGCTCAAAATTCACCATGCCCAAGAATTTCACTTTCGACGTCAAATGGCACGGAGTAGTCGTCTGTTATTGGCATTAATTAATTAACTGTTGAATTTTGACCGTCAATAGAGCAACTGAGGAGTGTAGTGAAAATTTAGGGAGTACTGCAAGGCTGTTCTGACCTAGGTGGGTCTCATCGGCAGTGCGAATCCATCAACCCACCTTGGGATCGAATCCGGAACTTTGTAGGTAGAGCTCAAGCCTATCGACCACTTGATCTGATCCGACCCTTTTCAATTTGCATTTACAGTACAAAGCCGAACCCATCCTTCTGAACTGTACGCACCTCAGCACTAACTGCCGGTTGAAAAAATCTATATATGAAAATTTGGTAAAAGCTATTCTGTTCACTCTCAATTGCTCTAAAAATATCTACATCAAAGTTTAATGCTCGTTTTGGTATTTATTTAGTGACTACTGATTCGAACCTACAATGTCCTCAAGTGATCGTCAGCCATCAATTTTAACTATTTATGTGGGAGACAGTAGTCATTACTGAACAATGTCGCCTGAAAAATCCTTTTCAGTATTCCACTCACGATTATTATTATATTCCACATTTAGTGAAGCTCTGAAGTGCAATCTTATAAGACATGGGCGATGGTACTCCAGCGGTTAAATTTGTCAGATTGGCAACCTAGATGACCTGACATTGGATCTCGCCTCCACCGCCGACTTTGTACGTTTCTCTATTTCCTCAGGTAGTTACTCTATAGCCACGACCTCTTTCCAGAAATCTGACTGTGAATTCGTATACTCAAAAAGGGAAAACAAGGAAGTGAAAGCATTCACTGTTATTATTATTATTATTATTATCATTATTTTACCAAATTACCGCAATCAGGATCAACATTTTTGAACTAGGTAAACAGATTTAGACTGCCTATTTGTGAATGGACTGGTCCCAAAATGTCAAATGCTAAACGTTCCACATATGAAAGTTGATTTCCTAAAAACGTTCATCGTGAAAATATAACGCATGAAGTGGGCCAATAAACGCGCCCCATGAGCAAACGTTAAGGCAATATAAAACGCACAATAGACAAATGCCTATTCGAGTTGAGCAGACACAACGCTTACCAGCTACAAATGTCATACAATCAATACGCGGTTGATATACTGGTATCGCTCAGAAAGACACAGCAGATTCTTCGCTTTCAGTCAAGTAATCTTCCTACAACGCTGTGTGTGTGTATCCTCGAGTGGACAATGATTGTAAACAGGTGATAATGTTCAGCAGTACAGCGAAGACAGAAATGTTCGTTCATGAAAAAAAACACGACGTTGTTCGTGGATAATCTTCGGTTTGCATCACTTCGAATGCAATTTGATGGGCACCGAGAACATCGCTTCATTTCACAACTTTTTCCATCAGATAGGATTTGTTGATCTTTTTATTGATTGTGTACCAGTTCACATGCACCTGTCACCTCACACTGTGTTATATTGTGATATGATGGTCAAATATTGTAGCAGTTATCTACACGCATCGAATAGCACCAACTACGTGGATTTCGATGCAAGGTGAACGTTTCTCCGTGCTGTCTGATTATGTGCCCGGGACTAGAATCAAGATATCCGGTTGGAGTATTTCACAGGTTTACGCGTCATGATTTGAAGCAGTCGAATATCGAACGCTGGCTGCGAGCGAAGCGGTCAGTATGCGCGTCCTCCGGTGTGACATATAGTTCGCACCCAAGCTATTGTAGTCCATTCAGTGTATATTATTCACTTTTTCTGATAAATATTGTTCACGTCGAGCAAAGTAGTACTCCGATCCGAATCATTGATGATTGCACAAAGCAGTCGACCGAGATTTTAAAAACGCAGTTAAGTGATAAATTCCGTTGAATCATCTACGCAGTGTTTCCCTCAACTTCTGTTTCATTCTGCTGATAAATAATCTGATAGCACCAGGCACGGCATCAACCAGTCTGAAAAACCTCAAGTCAGACATTTCTGTATTCTGTATTTTGTATAACTTTTGCAAGCACTGGAGCTCACATTTCAGTCAAATAATCATACACTAACCGTCACAATGTACATAATAAACAGGGAGCGAATGTTTACAGACATGGGGACTGTTGAATTCACAGGCTACAACGATCCTCGTAGAGTAGCGCGCAAACAACCCGGAGGACGGTATCTTTCAACAAATGGGTTTCTGCTACAAAAGCGGTACTGAAATACAGAGTACAATAATGTAAAATATACAAACCTCAAACTGTGCCACTAGCCGGTTAACAAACACGTGAATCTGTGAAGCCAGCAAGAACTGCGAGCAAGCAGGCGCGCAGTGCGATGACAATAGAACGAATGCGCCGAACAATGTCGAACAAGATCACATGAATCTGTGGTAGTCAATGCTGGGAAGTGACCTGGAGGGAACCAATTAAAACACAGTGGGTGTAATTGTTAGCCATCAGGGCCCGCCGTGACAGAAACGTGCGGTGAATCTGTGTGTGTGTGTGTGTACAGGTGTCAGAGTCAGTCGATCATAGGAACGGGTCGATGAGACGGATGAGCTCGAGAAAGGACAGTGTAATAGAGCAAACATACTAATAGTGCGTCCGTATGTGTAAGCGGCGTGGAGAACAGTCACAGGCACGGATTAATGAGGGATGAAATCAACAATGCACGGTCAAAGGAGGACAATGGAAAATGGAAAATGGAAAATGGACAATGGATAGTGGTGCTGGGTGTGTGCATGTGAAAAGTGTCAATGAGGCAGAATTTATTCTACAGGAACAGGGACATTTCATAATCCAAGGTTAAGACAAAGTTCACTTATTGACCGCTCTTTGTTTGTGAGTATAACGAGCAAGATGTGATATAGATGAATTTCGATAACCGTTAATTCGAGATGAAATTTGGCGGAAATGGGAGCCTGTTGAATGATAGGAACGACAACGTGTCAGGTCTGCGTGCAATGGGTAGGCAGGACCTGTGAGTATCCTCTCAAGAAATTTCACACAGGGAGTTACGTGATATTGCGAAAGATTTGAGGCTCACTGATGCACAGGAACAGAAAAGACACGGCTAATAATAGTTAGACTGCGGCGTAAGACTTTGAAATCCTGCTTAAGTAAGAAGCCAGGACAAATAACTGGGGAACAGTAAAGCAAGATGGGGAAAACAGACGGATAAACAAAGGTAGAAATAATTGAAAGGGATGCGCGAAACTGCCTGAGCTTTCGAATTTGAAATGTGGGGCGCCGCAGTTTACCAATGCAGTTGTGTTTGTGGGTTGACCAATGAAGATCGCCATCTATGGTTACACCAAGATATTTGACAGAGTTCACCCTAGATAAAGGATTGTTATTAATCACTGTGGGGTATGTGGGATATGGAGAGCGAGCAAAACTATATAAACACTTAACGCATTTACTGGGGTTTAGGGTCTACCCCGATAAGGAGGAGAATGACTGAATTTGATCAAGATCGTCGATGAAGGAGCTTAGATAGGAGTAGGAAGAAGTGCGTTGGCACAGCACGACGTAATCTGCATATTGTAAAATTCGTGCATAAGAAAAACAGGGAATATCACAAACATAAGTGAAAAATAAGTATGAGGATATCACAGCTCCTTGAAGAACCCCGGAGTTGTTGAAAAAGGGTTTAGATGGAGACTTTCCCAATTTAGTGGTTCGTACTCTATCAGTAAAATAGTTGGATAGCCAAGCTAACAACTACTTGGGGCATTCAAACGATTCCAGTTTCTGTAACAAATTAGATCGAGGAATGGAATCAAATGCTGAAGAATAGTCCAGAAAACCACACCAAACAGACTCAACAGAGATGTTCAAAGACTTAGTAATAACGCTTGAATGTTCCCTTGATAGTATTGAGAAAACGAGTCAATGAGCGAACAATTGACTAGGAGTATCCGAAAACAATTGTTCGCTCACCGACCTAGTAATAAACTGATTAAGAGTGGAGACTGCATACAAAGTGGATCTATTAGGCTTCTAAGCAAACTGTAAAGGATCACTGGGAATGTTTATAGACTGCTGAAGGTGTTTAATGTTAGCCTTTCCAGTCAACTTAAGAGCTGAAGATGTTAACTCGATGGGACGAAAACGTTTGGAGAGGATAGCAGATTTGGATTGTGACCGGCCTCCAAACAGTCAGGTATAGTAGAAGTATTAAGAGATGCATTTACAATGGAAGTGATTGCCCCAGCTAGGGAAGCAGTGCCAAATTTGAAGAGGGCTGGATGTAAGTCATTCGGGTTTGTAGAAGAAGACGAATTGCAACTATTTAAAAGTTTCAAACCATCACAGTATGAGAATGGTTCCACATGAAAAACATTTTGTGACGATTAGGCAGGAAGAATTTCCTATGACTGGCGCAGGAACGTGGCAATGAGATCATCAACATCCACATCTAACTTCGACCGTACTTTCTTCCTTCCACAGAGAAGTCTTATACCTTGCCACAGGTGTTTGCTGTTTACAGTCCTCAGAATTCGATCAGAGAATAATGCGTTCAATCTACTTACTTCAGTTTTGATAAG
This sequence comes from Echinostoma caproni, assembly GCA_900618425.1. Lineage (NCBI taxonomy): Eukaryota > Metazoa > Platyhelminthes > Trematoda > Plagiorchiida > Echinostomatidae > Echinostoma > Echinostoma caproni. Next base: position 917 of record UZAN01051261.1, on the reverse strand, counting down.
CCTGGACAAATACCTGACGGCTGAAGNATTGTGAAACTTGTACGCACGTTCCTTTTGCCGTCGCAGTGACTTTAGTAGCGGAGAGTTTATCATTCCGTGGGACACATACAGGCTTTGAACAGGGCAGCAGTAATTACATATGGCATTGATTGTTTGGTTGAATAGGGGGACACACGTGAAAAGAAAAGAAGGAGATGATGAAATCCACAAAAATGGCCTGTCTGAGAGATTCATTCATGAGAGGAAAACTTGTAGGTGAGAAGTAGTGAAACGAAATCTGATGTAGTCAGATCGGGTGAGAGATTTGTATGCACGGTGTAAATAAAGTTTCGGTAGAACAGAGAGTGAGCAATGGTCACAGAGGAACTAGGTGCTTTCAGTGCTAAAGAAAAATGGATTGGTGATTACTCTGCTCAGTATAGAATTACCACTACTGAAATCGATATTCGCAGTTCACCAAATATCATCAGTGGGTGTTATTCTCCGGGTCTGTGCATAACTATTCATCTCAAACAAGTGACTTAAGTCTAAGTAGACAATGATTTCACATTGGGGTTTTATTATTGCATTTTAGGCTCGAGGGAAGCATTTCATTTCCCTCGGATGAACAGCGTTCTTGTGCGTATACAAATAAGTCGATGATCGATGTCTGAGTATATTTATCATGCGTTTTATTCACTCCCATTTCACACCGCACTCAAACTAAGGCTGAATTCGTACAGCTCGAGCTCAAACTTGTCCGGAACCGATTCAGATAGTCCCGTTGTCGCGGCATGCGCAATCGCCAAGATCACGCATCTGACCATAACAACCACATGAAGCGCTGTTTGTTCCAGGCATGTTCATAATTGAATGTCGCATGGCGCATGTTCTCCTTATGAGGTGATACAGTTCGACACGTGTTTGGTGCAATTTGC
>UZAN01051257.1:0-10772 GCA_900618425.1 Echinostoma caproni | reverse complement strand
GTCAGCGAATAAGCTTGTTTCCGGTGGCTCATCAATTGGCTGGTGCGACACATTTTTATAGAGCAACATTTTGTATAGAAAAAAGAAAACAACTGAATAGTCAAATTGGGGTGAAGTTTTGTTGTTATCGTCATTGTATCAGTTCCGCGAACCAGCTGTGACTGTTTTTGCCCTCGGAACTAATCCGACCGACGGGAACGACAATACCAAGGTTGTACGGTTGGCGTTAAGAAAGTGTACATAGCTTGCTAGTTGGGCTGTTCTCAGACATAGGTAATTCCCCACACCGCGAAATAGACAAATTATTTGTGACAATTTTGGATCCAGTGAGATCCACCTTTACAACTCGCACTTGATCGGACTCTTCCTCATTGATTGCTATTATTGGAAACACAATTGTTGCTGGCCAAGTAATGCAATTCGTGGACGTTAGGTCGCTTTTCACTGCTGTTCCTGTAGCAGAGACTATCTAATGTTTGTGTGACTAGATCCAAGAAAATAATATCGAAATTTCAAAACCCCTGAATGAATCGAAACAGTTATTGTACTCCTGCATATAAAACGTTCAGTTTAAGTTCAATGATGAAATCTTTTCCCAAAAAGATATGGTAGCAATGAAATCCACACTCGATCCTCTATTCGCTGACTTTTCATGTCCAAGCTAGAGCATATAGTTTTAGAGTCCAAGATTAAGCGGTGCCAACAGTACAGGCTGTATGTGGATGTCATATATTTGGTTTACAACAGAGTCAGAATGTCTAACCTGCTTAGAATATTTAATACCGCTCATCCTAACATCAAAATCACTTTTGAATAAGAAGTGGTTAACGGCGGAATTGGTTTTCTCGACATTTGATTAAAGCGTCGCACAGATAGTCCTATAGTCAGAGATCGATTTTCAGGAACCCGACTTGATGCGGCCATTATCTCCATTTCAGAAGTTATGTGCCGCTCAAACGAAAAATAAATCTGATTCTGTTTGGCAAATAGAGCGGTGAAAATATGCACTGATCGTACTATCTTTCATTTCTATTTTCCTACAAAAGGGTTGTTCTGAACGTTTTTTGGATAACTTTTTACGAAATAATCGTCCACAGGAGAGACTTAAATGTAGAAAAGAAACCAGTATAAATCGCTCTCCTATTCAGAGGGAACACAATCACGAAGTTGGCCAATCGTAAAATGAGAACTACGGTGGAGAGAGCATTCCGTGCTCTAATATTACGTGTCGTGTTCACGATCAAACTGATCCTCTGTTCGCAACTCAAAGGCCAGATTTTTGCTTCTGCAGCCTCATTTTATGTGTACTTGCTTAAATCTCTTGAAGCGAAGTATATCCACCACAAGAGAAGACGCTTATTTACAAGAGCCCGGGAACCGGATTGGGCGTGGCGGAACACTGGTGTGAATAAAACTATTATTAGTACCATCGTTTGACACCATCGAATCCAATCGAAAATGAATGACTTCGTCTACTGTTTTAGGAGCCGCCGATCTAAGCCGATTAAAAGCCACATCCTAGCCACCAAGGATTCAGTTGGAATTCGTCGAAACAGCCGACTATAGTGTCCACCTCATCTGATGTTCGTCGCACAAATGATTTTAATCAAAAAGCTCACAATACGCTCCTTTTCCCAACAGTTTGGTTGATCCATTGCGTGAATAAACGTGCATTCTTTCGTGGCGTCAAATTCTTAGTTCTCAGATGCTTAGACTCATTTCGGTCACAGTACGCACAATTCACTTTCTATCGGCACATCTATCTCGCCCTCCTTGGGGCTGGAACCCGAGTTGAACGATTGTTAGACCGTATAATCCGGCTGCCAGGATTGTAAAAATAACCACGATACTATCAGCCAGTGACCCGGTGCGGTGTAGTTGGAACATCACACATGATTTATCAAGCAGGAGAATCTGTAGCTCATATGCTTTTTATCGTTTTTGGATGAAAACGTTGTCTTCTTCCTACGAAATGTTTTGCATTGAAATTCAGTAATTGGATTAGGAAAAGTCAATCCATAAAAGGTATTTACGAATTTATTGGACGCTTCTGTTTAAAAAAGTTCAAGTTGCCGAGCGCATCATAAGACATGCTAATTTCTTCTATTTTCACAATAGTTTGAGACATGTCGGTCAATCACGAGAAGCAACAAGCGTGACCCCTATGCATGCACACAGACTGCGAAAGCCAAGTGTATTCAACTTGCTGGACCTTCCCGCAATCTGTTTCGTTTCATCCAGGTCAACCGTAGAAAAGCTCTGGATCTGAACAAAACTATCTGCGAAGCTGATAACTCGCCTAGTCAAAATGAAAGGTGACGTTTGTATGCTGCTCGGTGCACTTTGAAGCACAGTTTAGCTACCCACCGGTGTCAGGTTCTCCCGCGACTATTCAGGTGCCTGTCAGATGATCTTTCTGGACAAACGCACCTTCCGAGGCATTGCTACAATGCACAGGGTTCGAATTCGCGTAATCTCAAGAGAGACCACTGAAATGTGAGGGTATAAAGCCAACATCTGTGTTTGTGGGTCAACAGCGCTAAGCTCATCGAGAAAAACTCAAAATCTCCAACCTAAAACCACCAAAATAGTAACTTTTTGAGAGATTATTAAGTTTCATTGGAACTCAGAAGGAGAGTACGACTCCTGAAGGGCTGTAGGGTCACTTCACAGTGGTGCACTTGAATTCAGACCCTCTAGCCAGCCGTCGGATCAATAATTTGATATCGTCTTCCGGGTGAGCCGGAACTGTTTCACATGCGTGAATGAAGTCGCGACTCTCCGTGCTCCAGGTGACCCGTCTACCCTTAGTTAATTTAGCATTTAATGTCAACCGATTTATGGAATGTGGTCATCATCACATAGAAGCACCTTCGTCAAGCCCAAAATGAGAGTTCGATGAATGGTGTAGGCTATAGGAAACGTCATATTCTGTAATAGTGTTGTGATGAACCACTCACACTCGTGATTATTGTGTTTGTTGCAAACATGAAGAGGCGATTTTATCGGATTCTCACGGCATCTGTGAGCGGAATATAGGATTTATTATCGTGACTACGGAGGAGACAAATAGATTGTCGAACTGTTTGACCACGGATAATGAGCCTTTCGTGAAACTACTAACCACTTGTTGCAGAATAGATGTTTCATTCCGTATAATCCTATTTACCTTCGATCCTTGATGGTCTTCCAGTGAACAACTCTTCTCAGCCCAGCACTTACCTGGTGGGATTATAACAATCGGATTGCCGGTTTCCAAGTCAAAGGTGCTATGATTACCTGAACTCTTAACATGATCTGGCTCACTGGCCGGCGATAAAACGAGCAAACTTGGTTAGCTCATCATCTCCTGTGTGTCGCCGCAGTTCTAGTCAGAGCTAGTACGTGAGCTAAGTGCGCCTCTTTGTGATTGTGTATATGAGCACTGGGATCAGATTAACTAAGCAATGCATTCCACAGAGAATGTTGCTTGTGGATCTGAGCATCAAGCCCATCGGAGGTATTGGATATCTGATGAGTTAGTAGCCCTGATGAAGAAAACAGATTAAATCTTGATCTTCCAGGAACAAAACAGGGTTGGGTGGTGTCTGCAACGTCAACTCACGAAGATCATCAAAATTGACCGTGAAAATTGGTTGGCCATAATAGGTAGCTAAATGGAAGTAGAAGTTACATCAGGGAATAGTCAAAGACTTCCGATTGATATGCGATACGAGAAGTCAGTGAACTCATGTTTGTGAAACGGTCTGCGATAAAGGGGACTAAGGTATTCACAAGAAATAAATGGGGCCAAATACTTCAGTGAACAGTTCAGTTAGCCTGGCACTGGCCAGATTACTTCATCTCCAACTGAAGCTCCTTGTGCAGTGACGTGCGATCCTCCGGCAGAAGCAGAAGTCCAGTCTTAACTGTAAGCTCCGGAGCGAGAAAAGGCAGCAGGATCGGACGGGCTCCTTCCCACTCTTTTCAAGATAGGGGTTGATAACCTCGAAATCTCTATTACCATCATTTGGACGCAAGGGCGCCTTCCTTCATCTTGGGACGAATCACTGATCGTTCTATTTTCAAAAAGGGATTTTTCAACGATTTCGAAAATAAACGCGGGAAAAGTTCGCTCCGAATCGAAAATAAACTGTTAGCCTCCGTCATACTTGGACGTCTGACTCCTGTGAACAGCAAGCCGGATTCCGGCCTGCTCATGGATGTATTGATTAAATTTTTACGTTGCTTCTGTTCCTTGAGTTGTGTCACATCGACCAACGATCGCAGTGCTTCTTGACCTGAACGGATCGTTCGACGTAGTTGGTCGAGAAGCTCTGATGGGCTCCCTTCTTCGAAAAGGAATGCCCCAGGAATACGTCAACTTACTGAGGTCACTGTACTCATACCTCTGGTCGAGCGAGGGTTTACAACTAACTAATCAAGTCATTCGTCACCAGCAGCGTCGTCGCCATTCCTGTTCCATTTCGTCGTAGACGGAAATCTGGGGAACACCCTAAGCGGTCTCTAAAAGCGCAGGTATTGAATGGGCAGCTGGAGAAAAGCTGTGCGATTTAGAGTACACCGATGAAATCATCTGTCTTTTCGAATGTATGGAGGACGCGCAAAGAGCACTTGATAACCTAATCAGTGCTGTTTTTCAATTTTTTATGTGCTTTGTACCTTCATCATGCGAAATGATGCTGCAAGAATGGGTGTTGCTTAGTTGTACTTGGAACCTAATTGGCCAAGAATTCAGTTCAGTTTCAATGTGTACGACCGTAAACCATACGCCTAAGTGCGACTGTAGTTGCGTGACCACTGACGGTACCCCAGCAAGGGAGAGTTGAGCAGGACTGAAAACCTTTTGCGTAGAAAATAATACGGAATGGTTGGAGCTCGGGATGCACATGTCGGTGTTTGTGTGTTCCTCGAGCTGTAAGTGTTGGTCTTAGATGTTTCGTAGCCAGGCTAGACACCATCATCAGTACAACTTCGGAGAAGCGTATACGCGACGTTTCACTGAAGTAGAATGGCCGTTTATATTGGTTTGCCGTTGGTTCAGTTCTGCTTGTGGTTGTGAGACCTTGAATTTGCGAGTGAGAGATGTCCATCGATTATTGATGTTTACCAAATTAGGTTTTCGTGGGATGGAGTAAACAGGTTAGCAATCTGAAAGTCAGCCGGTGAATGATTGGGAGCTTATCGGGAATAAATTTCCTAGATCACCAAATTCAGATTACTGGGCTTCGCTGGTTGGAACACGTATTGCGTATGCTGTCTACTGTATCGCTCTCTCTTCACTGTAGCCGCTGCGGGCCGGAGACCGCGTGGAGACCAACAGATGGCGTGGAATCAAGGCATGAAGAAATGCGCTGAGCCGTTAGGTAGAGTAGGTGTCGCGCGCCTTTCAGGTTGGGGTCCGAAAGACTCCGCAACCGGTTGGTTGGAGACATTGAAGGATGTGTCAGCGAACCGACAGCAGTGGTATTCTCGTTGTCATTTCTTATCAAGCCAGAATGCTTGAAACCTTATTTATACATAATTAGATTGTGCACTCTTTATGTTGACCATAGAGGTTTCCCTTCCTCCCCCTCCCTCAAAATTGGTCCAGTCCCTGTCCACCGTATATATAACCACTAATCTTGATAGCGAACGGTGAAGTTCGCCATACTATATTTTGCTGTACGATGATGATGATGATAATGATGATCTGGCTACAGAAAACATTGACATGCCAAAGTTGTCTCACGTGAGCAGTAGTCCGCCACTCCCTGATGCACTGCACAATCATCACTATCATCATACGGAGAAGTATACTGATATGGACGTCCTTGGTCGCTCATAATATACGCGAAGTGCTTTCGGGTGTTTAATGCGAATGGCATCCGGGCTTGTTTTGAGGCAAGGGAACAGAAAGCGAACCCCGGTGATCGACACGCAGAGTTCGCAGTTTGGCTGTTCAGTTATTTTGACCTGATAATAAGTGACAACAGGAGAGCCACTGTCACATGTTCACTGTTATCCTTTAGTCTCTCTAATTAACCAGTAACGGAGTCTTCTGGACCTCATCTTGGAAGACGAAATACAACTGATCTGTCTAGTAGGTCAATTAATTTCATCCTGGCCCGTCTTCACTTCTTCTGTTGGTCTTCAATTAATTTTCTAAAGTGTCTTCCAATCGATAAATGTAAACTTGATGCTTGCATGATTGATTCGTTCATTTGGTGAACCATCTAACCTTCCGGATATTATTCAACAGCGTGGTTTCAATTTTTCATTATATATATGTTATATATTATTATATATATATAGTATATATTATATCTGACCGTCTGTCTATCTGCTTTTTTACCATTCCTTTGCATTTAAAAACCCTGTACGACAACACTTTTCTGTCCCATTCGTTGCTGCCAGAATCTCTCTCTCTCTGTCTCTCAACGTTCTCTCAACCTTTATTTAATCCGCACTCGTTACCTCCTCACTAGATTGTTACAACCAAACTGCCTTGGTCTCGAGCCTCCGATACGTGTGGAAAACAGTACCCAGGAGCCATGCTTGCCAGTATTACCTCGTTGGAACAACAGGGTGAGTCGCATGCATGCTTGTGTTACTTATTTGCTTGTATTTTTGGTTTAATGGTGAATGACTTCTGGGCGAGAATAAGTCGGCTTCATCGATGTGTCTCATTGCGTCTGTCTGCATTCAGGTCCGATCAAAGGCGAGTAAAACTAGGTTTCGAAAAGTTACTTTGGGTAACCATGTGTATACAATGACTAAGAAGGGACAGTGTGCAATAAAAGTAAACAACAATAACAAAATCGGTGATTTATCAAATCTGTAACGATGGTTGTCCGATTTACCAAGTTGCGGACTAGATAAGTGATTCTGTGTGCTTGGAGAAGCCTTAATTTGAATCTAGTAGGGGGGTGTATCGCATGCAGACTATGATCCTCTCTAGCCCTACTGAATCGATTGTCATGCGTAGAAAATCCTTGCGCACAACTAGATCAAAGAGATCAATTTTTCCTTATGGTTCTGATACTTAACAAACATTTTTTGGACGCAAACGAAATAGTGCAGTGGTCTGAGGTGGTAATAAAGGTCCTTTTTCTGCGAGAAAGCTTTTAGCGTTGTTCAAAACGATGTCATCAATCTGGACACCTGTTTTTGTTGTTGTCGTTGTTAAGAAAAATACGTTAAAATGATTGCAATCACCGGCAGAGAGTAAGAAGGTTGGTCAAGTTAAGGAACGCCTTAATCACGCACAACGTGCATTTTCATCGGTACTCTCTTTCTCTTTGTATGTGGATTTGGCCATAGTTGCTTGTACAACTCATTACAGTACAATATAATATGTGTCAACAGAGGAGTTGATTGTTGTCGCTCGTACGGCATTTCCGGATACAGACAGTGCCGTTGATTGATCCTATCCACACGCACACACACACACACTTCGAAATACTTGGAAACAAAATACCTCAGGCACATCAGTTCTCTAAATGTCACTATATATTTTGGTGAAAAGAAATTTTGGGCGAGTTGGAAAGCAGGTGGAAATCTTTGTTCTGTCAGCCACGGGAACAGTGTGTAAGAGATCAATGTACCTGGATGTGTGGCATACTGTGAATAGTCATAAATTTCGGAATGAATGGTCATGAAACGACCAGTTTCTGGAATCCGTATGCACCAACGGACGGTCTTCGGACGTTAATAAACAGGTTTTCGACTTGAGTAGATCAGTATAGTTTGTGCGTGGGAGTTGCTCTTTGCATTGCGAGTTTAGCAGCGATGAGTGAAAGTTTGCCTCACTGTACTCCGCTGCAAGATGATGATGATGATGATGATGATGATAATGATGTAACTCTCGAGGTACTCAACCGAGTCCAGTTTGGGTGCGCTCTGACTGTTGAAGCGAAATCGGGAATCCTCTGTTCAAGAACGGACATTGTCGGGGCCTAGTTTTGAGACCGAAAGGATAAACCACGGAGAGCGGGTCGAGAACCGCGCGTGAACTTCATTGAGGTTGTTTGCACGGGGATGAGGTGGGGCGGTAACTGTTTGAATCATGAGATGAGTAACTAAATCAATAAATCATCAGCACACTAATGTTTCGGGTTATGAGAAGATCCTACATGTGTGAAGAAGAAAAAAAGAAGTGAAACGGAGTAACATTACAAAACTGTTTACGTAAGGGAACTAACTACTATTAAAAGAAGTTAACTATTGATTGGTCTTACGGGGGAGATTGATTCGATCAATACGTTCAGACTTGTGAAGCTCAATTCACACTGAAAAAGCTGTTGAATAAACTAAGAGTAGCAAGTTTGGAATAATCCATTCGATTGCCCACGAGCACCATAAAACTGTTGATGACCTTGGGTGTGTGGGTTTCACTTATCATCGCTTATAAACGCATTCAACTCCTGCGGGATGAACGATCTCCCAAGGAGTGAAAGCCACACCCAATACCGTCAATAGTGCCTGGTGCCTGTGAATAATCGAATGGATTATTCCAAATTTGGTACTCCTAATCGAATAAACCGTTCCCACAAAGTAATGACCGTTGACCGTGTAATTCAGGGATAAGGGTTTTGAAGTCCCAACCCGAATGCTTGCGGTTCAAGTCCTGACAGGAACCGGAAAGTGTGTGCACTACTAACGAGTCCTAACCGGGACGAAACAGCTGTCCAGTGCGCTCTTTGTCGGTCATCACAAATCTTTTCATGTTGAGTAAACATTCGTCGATCGAGAAAACCAAAGGCGTTTGCACATAGTAAAGAAAAGGCAACCAGACGGTACCGGCATGTTTGTCCATGCCGAATACAACCGAATGCACAGTATGAGAAACTTGCTCCAAACTGTACAAGGAGAAGGTATCAATAAGGTAGGCGTGTCAGGGTTAAAGTATATACTATCTAGTGTGATATGATGAACCTGCTATAAACGAAAATCCCATTCTGAATTGAAAAAATCGATTGTTGTTTTAAAATCATTTTCGGTTGACGGAATTAACCATTCGGTCACCTCTTTTAAGTGATTTCACTGTTCCGTTGCTTCGGAAATTATGAAATTCGTCATCCGTGTGAGCCCCCCTCCTTCGGTACTCTCACTTTTCACATTCTCCCACTCCTCTTGATATCATCCATGTTCCCCATAGCTATTTTCCGGAATAGCCGATGAGGAGTTCATTTCGTTTACTGAACGCTGCCTCAGCATGACAAGCCAGTCATCACTGTTTCATTTGGTGTCCTTGACTAGTATTCTTCAATTGTTTGTAGAGAACTGTCACAAAATGGGTAAAAGGAAGAAGCTGTTATTGATGTGCAATCAGATGCAAAGATATCAAGAACATGCATTGGTAGGATGACATTTGACCGTAAAAATTTAACGAATCAATTAAAAATTGAGGACTGTACCGTTTTCCACTATAATTTCACTAAACCATCAAATTCAAAGACCTGTGGAACGTTCATTGGGCGATCGGCAGCGAGGTTTGCCCATTTTGATCCGTGACCACCTTGTCTTGCGTGCGATGTCCGGTTTTGATTTTCACCTGTTCCCAACGTCGACAAACCTAGTCATGACAGGGAGAAAATGCCGATGCAATTTTGTCGAGGTCATGGCCTGATTTCTGCCTAAATGCCCAAACAACTGTCGATGTTACCACCATATCTAGTCATAGAATGGAAAACAATCGATTTTCGACTGTTTTGTTCGAAAGTACATTCATTTATCCGATTGACCAGAAATGTTGGCAAAGTTCGTATCATCGGCATGCCCCCCCCCCTAAGGAGATGAGGGTAGGCACTGCTAGAATTATGTACTGAAGAGTGTCTGTGACCAAAGACCATCATTTGGGAGTACACTGGGGTTTGTTTATATAGGGGGTCGAAGTATAACGCTTTTCATGCGGTTTGAATCACTCACTGGTACACTCAAGGCTGTAGGACTCGATGTTTGAAGCTGACCGCCGTCATTGAACTTTGGTGATTGACAGTCTTGTTGTCTCCCAGATCAATACCACGCCCATCCTACTGGGACTTCAAGTTGTAGCGCTTGGGAAATAAAGACCTCATTTATGCGTTGTTCACCCCCTACGATTATGTACCATGCAGAGGTAATCCATGGGTGGCTGAACTCTAGAGTAAAACCAATTATAGTTGTTGATCGATATTATTGCTTGTGGTGAATGCTTCTCATGCATCCACATAGACTACATTTGTGTGCAGTGTTTTTTGAGTAAAACACACTCTGACTGCGAATTACTGATGCCGGTATTCCAGTCGGCATTTTGAGACCACTAGTCTGAACGGATGTCTTCTAAGATGAACGTGGGGTGATAATTTTAGCAGCTGGCGACACGGATGGCTCGAGTTTTGCATTATTTGATATACCATAATCATGAACGATATAGAATTCAATNCTACGGCACAGGGGGAGATTTTCATATTTCCTCGGAAACGAACAACTGCCACACGCCACAAGTGAGAAGGACCTGGGTATCATCATTCAAGAAAACTTAAGCTGCTGACGCAACTGCACCAAGGAGTCCAACGCAGCTGTAAAGAATGTCGGCTTGCTTAAGCGGGTCTTCGGCCGGTTTGAGTCAGCTTTATTCCCCCGCCTACTATCAGCCTACATTCGACCACTCACAGAATACGCTATCCAGTCCTGGAATCCATGGCTACAGCGTGATTGCAAGATGCCGGAGCGTCCACAAAGGATGGCCGCAAAAATGGTAAGGAGGTTGAATCGGTTTTCATACGCAGATAGACTGAAGTCACTGGGAT
>UZAN01051255.1:0-19194 GCA_900618425.1 Echinostoma caproni | reverse complement strand
TGATACGTTTCTGTTCTGGACATCTAAATTGTTATTTTGTTTGTTCCTCTTCGTCTTTGCGCATTTCTACCCACACGTTTCTTTTTATATTTCTTACAATAATGAGGGGTAACTATTTGCCTGGCAGCTTTTATGAAAGTCGGTACTCTTCTCCTAACCGAATCCGGAGCTCCGAAGCTCACTTACTAGCGCAATGTATCAGTCTGCTCAAAGTCTCAACAATGCAGTAGATGTCCGCAGTCTTGATCTCAATAGAGACGCCGTTTTCATATAGGAAAGTAAAATAAATCGGATCCGTTTTAAACAGATCAATGCGCAATATGCGGGTTGGTGATCACGGCTCGAAAGAGAATGGGAGGTAAACTTGAAGCCCTTTGAACGTAAAGTCGGTCAGATGATGGGGGTGCCGTTCACCGCGCATATATGGTTAGATGCTCACGAATACAAAATCCCTGTTTGAATAGATTCGTGCAGTGTGCTTAAAATATCGTACAAAAATATATTATCTGGTGACCTCCATTTCCTGGGGGAAAATATGTTTGGACTATATACGAATGGCGTTCAAGGTTACCTAACGTAACTTTCCAACGATGGGCAATCAAGTTGCTTGCAATTGACGGAGACCAGAGAGTGAGATCCACTACGGCCTAGATCACTCAAATTTTTAGCTAGGCAGAACATGCTAAAAAGTTCCGAAATAAGCCGTGGTTATCCGACTGTTCTCATATTTCGGGAAAACTTATTCTATTGAATTTTGCTGCGTAGAAATCATAAACTGTGGGAAAGAAAACGAAGCGCACTACTTTTTAAGATGCAAGCAATAAGCATTCATTACCACGTGGTTTAATGGAGGAATTTCGTCTGGTAAAAGTGTTTACTCTTCCCATTACTCCTCAAACTTGGATTGATCGTTTTATAAACTGAGTGGGTAATTGATAGAGAATTAGGAGCTGCAAACTGATGAAAACAGTTCAATTGTGACTGAAATAATTCAGATTCACATTTAGTACCGTTTGTAGACGAGCAACGATAAATTTTATACATGGAAATAGTTGTCGCCAGAACCGATCGCTGTGCTAGATGGCCAGGACTGTTCTGCGCACTTGCTCTTCCACCTCAAAATTTACATCGCTCCAAAATGTTTACCCGATAGGCAATCAAGGCCCGAACGGAAACAGTTGAACGGTCGTTCGCAACTGATCGTATTCAGTCAAGCGATAAACAGACTTTAACAATGAATTACCACAGCCGATTGCCACAATGTACTAGTCCGCATAGACCAGACACATCAACAAGTTGGACTGTTCATCGGTTGAAGTGGAATATCCCGCTATGTTTGACACAGATCAGTCCACGTGCACACACGTGCACACACGGACACACATACACCATCTCACTCTGTCACTTCCCCGGGGTTTGTTGCTCTGTGACAGGGTAAAAGAACACGGGGCTTCACACCTGCTCAACACACCTCATTTTGTTTCAACATCCTCGGTTGGAGAGGGTGTGTGCCTATGTCTGAATGAATGAATGTCATTCAGACTGGAGTGGGAGAACGAATATATATATAGTCCCTTTCTATTACTTTGCGATTGGGTAGGTGATGAACTGTGGACGGTTGTTTTTTGTTTGTTTGCGGTTGTAGCTCTGTGTGTTCCTGGGGTGCAAGCTCCGACGAGGATTTCAGCTTCATTAACCCTAGTGTTGCCCACTTGAGTTCATTATGCCTCACTGATCAATCATCGATTCAATTCAAACCCTGGACTAAACACCAAGCACTAGCAACTATTCCACTACAACCATCACCACCACCAACAGAATGTTAAAAACAACAGCAACAAGCTATATATATATATATGCTTATATATATATATATAAGCATATATATTTTTATATGGGTACAAAGAACAACCAGAATAGGAATGACGAAGTACTGGCAAATAATGGACACAATTAAGTACCTAACAAAGAAAAGTGGTGATACAAGTAGTTTGATGATATCGCGTAGACACGCGTGTGTTTCTGCGTGTGTCTGGGTATGGCGATGCGTCGGTGATTACAATAGATCACGGGGAGAAACAGAAGGAACCGTGGCAGAACACAAATAGGACGCGAGTGATGAAGATGGAACAAAACAATTACGCAGTACAATGGGAGTGAAAGTAACAAACTCCAATTACTGCTTGCTGTTCGCAATTCACATATGATTACAAGTTTGTTGGTAGTGGCAGTAGTAGTGTTATAATTCTAGAAGACGGTGCTGGTCAATGATAGTTCTTTATTCAGAATTTCAGTAGGTCACCACCAAAAATACAACAAAAATCTAATCAGAAACACCGTCGCAGTTCCTGCCCACATGACAGGTAATGAGTGTAGAAATCGGTAGTTTGTGGTTTTTACGTTGAGATCATGTAATCTTGACACTCAAGGTCAGGCACGTTTAATTGACACTCATGCAACCTAGAAACTACGTAGATTGAAGTAGAAAAGATATGAAATATTGTCCATACCTAAAGCAATTGTACAGGTGATAAATATAATGAAATTTCATTTAATCATAAAGAAAGTATTTTAGTGCATCACAGTCGGCCAGTACTGTAGATTTTACTGACCGCGAATTCGTGAAACACACGGAGAAATGAACAGACACGTACATCTGCACCGGCCGGAGTCAGTGTCGAGGCAAAATTGAGGTATTGGGTTGTGAGTAATAAATTATAAACCTCCCGACACGGTGTAAGGGTAGGTTTAATTAAATACGAGTGCTTACGTTTTGCTCTTTTGCTGCATGGAACCTGATTGGAAACACAACAAAAATAAATTGTGCAACATCTCCAGCAGTGCAGATCCATTGCGCATGTGTTTGCTAGTTCGATCATTCGGAACTCACAAAAGAAATGCGATGAAGGTTATATTTGAGTATGTTTGGCGAATCAATTAGTCGTGAGTAACTATGTCCGAAAACCAAATATCTTGAACAACTTCAAGTTCGAGTCCTGGATGAATGGTTGATACTGCTAATGGCAAATTTCTCAGTTCGCTTGCCGTTTCCTTCTCAAACGAGAGAGTGAGAGAAACTGAAAGCTATTATCTCAAAGTTGTGAAATTTAGTGGGGATTACAGGGTATGATTCGCTGCTTTAATCACTGAACTGGAAATATATTGCATGAGAGTTTTGCGTTTTTATCCGATGAACGGTTTGAAGTCTGTGATTCGAACCAGGCACACACACAAGCAGACACATGGAAATACACAATTCTACAACCCCCTTTTCTGTTCTTATTCAAGCGGATTCATGCATATCAAGTTTTCAGCAATTCGTAATTTGCATGCGAAAAGCGATCCTGTAACGCCAACCGAAAATCATATCATAAAACACATTTTATTACGGGATATTCGAGACACATATAGTTGCTTAAAGACTGCTGGTCGATTTACAGGCTACTCTAAAAGTCATGTCATTCTGAATTTTTACTATCGTGCCACTCTCAGCGGAAATCCACCCAACCCAATGGAAAAACATGTTTCTTTCTTCGATGGATTCTGGTATCTCCCCATGCTCGAGTCAAGGCCTGCCCAATCTCAGTCACGAACGAATCTTTTATGTCAATGGTTAAACATTGTCCCCCATCCACCCGTGCTCGATCAACATTTGCGCGAGATTAGAGAATGGTAGTGTGTGCTCATCTTGTGCTCTGAAAAAGTAGGCACACACACTTCGATCACTTACCAACCAAATGCGTCTGATTGTTATTTGATTGCATTCGTCCAAAAAGTAAAGACCATTTACGAGCCAACCTGTGCTTGTTTGGTAAATTGAAACTGGTATTTGCCGGGTTTATGGGGATCTGGCCAGAGCCACACAATAATTCATCTCTAAACGAACTCACACAATGAATTCTGCACACAGTCAAACAACCACATTGGTCCACCTGCATTCATCCCCAGGAGGGTCTCGAATTTATTCAATAAGCTCTAATCTGACGAGGTGAAATCCTGGCGTCTTGAGCAACCATCTTTGCACAGTATGGGGAAAACTGGGATATAATTGCCATTGAAATTCATGTGGTGACGTTTTTGAGCAATCTGCTTCAGGAACTAGGTTACATCGCTTCAAAAACAAATTGGGGACACTGAAAATGGAACAGTGATGAAAACTAATTTAAAATCCCATATTCAAGCGGTTGGGACGAAGATCATCGCTATTCGTCCCAAGATAATCCCTGCTGCATGTTCACTACTTCTATGAAAAAATAAAAAAATTAACAACACATTTGATCAAAATTAAGGTTATCTCGGAGCAATACTAACCGCGCGGAGATTAATCAATAATATTGCGTCTTGCGGCAGTATTCTCTAAGTCCGTCTGTGTGATCCGTGGTCTATGACCGGTTGAACTTTGCTCCCTGTGTAATTGATTGGTACAATTTTTTCTTGCATTGATCGATGCTATTTCGAGTCACACACAAGTATCAGAGTAAAACTTGTAAATCCACTTGTGACTTGCGCTCAACGTCACCAAAATTCCGTGCTGCTGAAGCCGTGTCTTCTCGCTCGTGTTTTGGGAGGCCTGAGAGATTGGCAGCCTACTGTGCGTCTGATGTTTCGCCTAGGTAGCTTCCACTCCTAGAACTATCATTTGTTCGCGGACTTAGTGCTAGTCCACTGTTTTCACGTTCCCGTGCACTACTAGTGTTCTTGTGCTGTATCTTGTGCTCGTTGCATTTGTGTTCACCTGTGATGTAGTGCTGTGCGACATAATAGTAGGCAACGGATATAAGCGGCGTAAGACATAACACAAGCGGACAGAATGGTGATCTGAACCGCTGGGAAATACTATTCAGAGGTATAAAACAAAGCGGTGCGAGTGCGTGTAAACTTCGAAAAGCGCCCACCGTCGGTAATGAACAAGACGGACGGAACGCATTTTTCTGTGACTCACTCCGATTACACTTATCTTCATAATAAACGAATGTGAGTGGGATCACGGGATTGATTCCGCTCATTTATTGCATTCCAGCTGCCTAGCTGACAGAGCCATTTTGATCACGGATTCGGGGTAGAAACGGGAGCGGGGCGATGTCTAGGTCAACCCCATAATATAGAAATATAGAAATGTACAGGCACTTTTCAAGAAGGAGACTGCTGCCATACAAAGGCTGCCTGGGGAAATAGAGGAAAAGGGGAGAACGGGCGGCGGTGAAGCGGTTCGAGCCCGGGACATCCGGGTCACGGTTCGGCGACCCTACCACTCGGCCACCACCGCCCAGTCTAATCAGGAATAATTGATATACCTCATCTAAGTTGATGTAAAATAAATCAAAGCACTCAGAGGAAGCCATTCTTTGCAACACACACCCTATATCTTCATGCATATTATCTCTACCAGTGGGGATATAAGTAGAAGTAACTACTGAACACTTTTGAAAGTTTAAAGAAGGTATTCCATCCGCGCACCCCTTGGTGATTGCAGACGGCAGTCAGTGCTTACCGAAAAATCAACAAGATATGCAACCATTGATATTAAAGGTATAAACAGTCTAGTCAAATCCGTGCATTATCAACCTAAATTCGTGACGTTGCCGGATCACCTCGAAAACCATCATAGAAAAGGAAAAATGAGAAATCTCTTCCAGAACACATCTTATTCGTAATCGCTTTGCACCACGGTAATTCGGGGCGAAGAACCTATCTACGTGAACGCTTTGGGCACCAGCTTTATCCTCCTATTGGCCTCGGTTTTGCACTTGTGCTGTTCAATTGTTCTGCTTCTCATTGATATACTGAAAGAACCGAAATACGATTTATTGTGGGGAAAGCTAACGTGAGATAGAACCTTAAAGGAAGATTTTTATGGGCTCCACTAGCCAACCTAAGCTTAGTTCTGGTAATTTATGGGCAATTTTTGACGACACCGTTTAAGAGCTACGAAGTAGTAAATGAGGTACCAGACGAATGCTTAAGGTCCAATTACAGTAAAGCGTATTTGGTCGCCTATACAGAAAACAGTTGATAGTTAGTTGATTTTGGTCCCGATTACAAACATTTATTGACTGTTCTACAGACCGAATAATGCGCCGTGCGTTCAGTGAGTATCAAGGAACCTGAGTGGCTTGCGAGACGTAGATAGGCCGATCTCCAACATGCTGACGATGCTTCATTGTGAAGAACAATTCTGTTAGTGGTTTACTGCTGGCCTTGATCGCATTTAGGGTAGAATCAAGACTTTTGGTTTGGAGATGGATATCTCAAAATCGCAGGTTCTTCATGACGTCTCAAGATCTAACACTCTTCATTCACGTCACCCGTGAGACACTTATTAACTTTACGGCGTCTGGCTCCTGGGAGAGGATAAACCGGCTTCATGGATGTCTCAAAATGCCGCCACCTACGCTCGTCGATCTGTAGCGAGATCAGCGCAGATTGTGATCCAGCTTGACTTCTATTGGCGAACGTCGTAGACGGAACGGAAACCAAGGTATTCATTATCCAGGTTTTCAGCTCTCCGCTGTGCCAACAGCGCCAGTTTGGGCTGGGCGGGGTTGCCAAGACAGTTTTGGTCAGATCGTTATCGGACTTACGAAGAATGTGGCCAAACCATTGTAGTCGCCGCCGTTGCATTAGCATCCTCAGCCGTACATGAGTAAAACACCGATTTCTGACCGCTTTATTTACGAGTTGATCCTCAGCAAAAGTTGTGCAAGAACCTTGGCCACCACGTCAAGTAACCTGATACCTCTGTAGTTTTCGGTCTCTGATTTGTCATCCTTTTTAGAGAAAGGTAGAAAAATCAATGTCATCCAGTCAGTTGGGAAAATTTCGGTCTCCCAGATTGCACACAGTAAGCAATTAAGAGGGTTTAAAATGGCTGAAGAACACTTTGCGTAGATTTCGGCGGGTATCCCGTCCTCACTGGGATGTTTCCGTGGCTTTATATGACTGATGAGGCTTATTCTACTGATAGAGGAGCGTAGTTAGCTTCGTATGGAGAAGATGGCGAGGAGGGCGCATGCGCAAGTTCGATTTGAGGGCGATTGAGAGTAAGACTAAAGTGTTCCACCCATCGAGACATTTCTCCCTGCGCATCAGAAATGAGCTCAGCGGAGGCGCTGCACAGCACAGAGTGGGTGACCTGTTTCTTGTCCGATGCTGATCGAATAATTTGGAAGAGGGTCGCCGTGTTTCCCTCGTAGGCTGCTGTCTCCATTTTTGTAGCTATTTCATTCCATTAGTTGCAGCTATCGCTTCTGGCTGATCGTGTTGCTTGTCGTCTGAGATCACCATAAGCACAGGATTGAGCTAGGCGGGCCTCTCTGGCCGCATTAGCTAAGTGGATGGTGTGGCCGGATATCCAGTCCTTCAGATGACGTGATCCAGTGCCTAGTGCATTTAGAGCAGCTTTTTGTACCAAAGAGTTCATCCTGATCCACTGAGTTTCAACCGAGCTCCCTGTTTCCTTCTGTACCGAGGGGATCGTTTGACAGCAGTGCAGTTATTATGCCCATTAGTGTCTGGCATTTCTCACTGTTCTCCAGTGGAAGCACATTTAGACATTTTGAGGGGACCCTCTTCCTGCAAGGTGTTAGATGGAGTCTAACGTTCGCACGAATTAGTAAGTGATCAGATCCGCTTTTGTTCCCGCATTCATCCCCGCGATAGAATTGACAGTCTTCAATCGAAGAAATCCATCGTGAACGGACGAGAACGTAATCTGTTTGATGTGCCGTTCAGCCGTCGTTGGAGTGCCAGGTTGAAACGCGGTTGAAACCGCGTGTTGGTAAAACACAATCGATTATAAGCGGCGAAGCTGAGTACTCTGCCGCCATTCTCGCAGTGCTGGCCCAGGCCAAACATCCTTATGATATGCTTCGTGGCCTCTGCTTGTAGACCGGTTCGAGCCTTCCAGTCCTCTGCAATGAAAAGTACATCCCGTTTGGGTATTTGATTAGCAAGCGATTGAAGGCTGTCATAGAACTCATCTTTGACGTTGTTGTGAGATGGGAGAGTCGGGGCGTAGATAATGATTTCTTTGAGGTTTACTCGATGACCCTTGAATCGTGCGATTGCAATCCTAGAGGATATTGGCTTCCAAGAAAATAATGTAGTATTAGCCCGATAGCCTAAAGCAAGTGCTACTCCGTGCTGACTCGACGTTTCATTGCCGCTGTGATGCAGCCAGTTATGTCTATCATTATCGGGGATTTCGATACGTTTGGAGCCGGAGCCCGCCAGTCTGAATTCTGAAAGTCATGTAATATCCAGCTGATAGTCATGCAGCGCGGGAATGGTTAGCGCCTGACTCCCGGTATCTAAGAGTGTTATTACGTTCCAGGATCCAGCGTAGTTTGATGTGTTCAGTGCGCATACTTGTCACCCGGACAACTGGAGGAGCACAGGGCGTATCGCTTCTCGGGAAGGTCGTAGCATAATTAGTAAAACAGGTTGAGTGAATATCCATGAGATTTATTGGGAGTTAAGTACAAGAAACGTCCCTTGCGTCACCCGGCTTCGGGTCGAGTTGGCACATCCACGTGCTAACTGCAAGGCAGCAAGAAGGTAGCGCATGGTTGCCGTTGGCCCTCTGGGAGGAGCCCATACGCCACTGACAGTTGCTAGCTAAACAGGGATCCATGCATCTCTGGTGATTACGGAGTCAATGCCTCGGCCATTGAGTCGTGAAACCGAGTTCGTTCACCCAACACGTACGTTAGATGCCGACTCGCCGGGATTTGAGCTCCCGGTTACCTTAAACCTGGTTTAGCCCGCCCATCGAGCGATTTACCGGGGTGTGGCCAGTTTTGCATCCAAACAGCTTCTGTGAGCCAAAGGTGAGAGCTGAGCACCCGGCGGAGACCAAAGGGACCAACAGCCCTCCGAGTCAGAGGCGGCACTTCTAGCGAGTACTCCATACAACCCTGGAGAAGCACTGTCATGTACACCAATGTGCATCGATTCAGGGAACGGTATTAGAGCAAATTGTGTGCTGTATTGATCGGGTATACAGAGAAATCTCATATGTTCGCAAAGCATTATGGTCCGGCAGCAAATAGAAGGCATTTTCAGAGAACTTCTCGTTTACCAAGCCTCCATTCGCCTAGCCATGCGTACCCTTGTGACACGTGGATACTAAATAATACCTAAAAAAATGCACTGTTTTGGTTTTGGGCGTCTCCGATGAACGATTAGAATGAAACGGAATGACTAAGCTTCAAACTCCACCATTCATCTGAGTAGTGGTCATGCTGTTAAGTTCACCAGGCTATCGCTCCGGGATAACGTGTGTTCGAGTTCAACCACCACCATCGTCACCGCCTCCCAACTTCTCCTTCACATGTATATATTCCGGTGCGCTTTACTTAGTGTATATTCAATAAAAGGAAGCAAAAAGTAACTATCCTGTCAATATCTGAAAGTTCTCACTGTTTCTTCAAGATGTCATATCCTTTGGGGACAGAACGACAAAAGCTTCCGAGGCAAATTTGCATTTCTGATCAAAATTCGGTCGGAAGGCGTGTCACCTTGGAGGTCAACCGTGGATGGTTCACCACGGTTTACGGGGAGGACTCAAATCAATCAGGTTTTTTCGAAGGTCGCGACTGTGCTGAGAAATGGAGTTGATATTGCGCTGATCTGACCTAACAAAGGCCGCCATAGGCCGCCAATCGACATTAGAGCGGTTGCAAGCAGGTGGTTTACCATGAAGGAAAACAAAGTTATATTGAAGTGATTTTCTGAAGGAAAGAATAATACATCTGCATCGGAGCAATGTTATTGCAATCAGCACAGTTTCTTTCTGTATTGTGTCTTAGATCCGACAAATGTGTTAGATCACTTGATAAACCCGGTTGATTGTGACTCCTAAGTTTTATAGTCTGAAGGTGTTGTATAGCTATATAAAAGTGACCTTCTTTTTATTAACAGACATTAATGTGCTATTTCATTTTTCGTTTACGAATGATAGAAACATACCTTAAACTTTCAGGAGGGGATTGGCGGCCACACAAGGCTGTCAGGGAAAATGCAGAAGTGGATGGTGGTGGTGGTGACAGGGTTCAAAGTCCAAGTGGTTAATTAGACAACCTTAACAGTCGCTGTCTATTTCATAATTGTTGCGTGAGGAGCAACCAAAATCACCGAATAGCTGTTTTGACTTTATTGACTGTGTTCGGACTCGGACCACAAACCTTCGGGTTGGAACCCGGAGCCTTTACACCTAGGCTAAACAGTATACGGCTTCTACGTCTGCATATGTGGATGCAAATCGGAGATTATCTCTTTTGTATTACTTGTGAACACATAAAAAGATATAAGTGTCGGCTGCCTTCCTTTGGTTTGAGATGATTTAGCTGTTAAATGCTGTGCGTTGGGTTTCACGCACATGCACCGCTCGGAACAGAAACGTGTTAGAAATGTGGAGCAGAATGAAGTGCCAGGGGGAGAAAGAGCCACAAAAAAGCAAAACGATGCGCAATGTAGATAAACTCAACACCAGAACATGTCCAAATAAATCTTCCACATCCTGATTAACTGTTTGATGGATGCATTCTGGTAGTATTTTTTTATTCACGATTATTTGTGTTGTGGAAATTTTATTCACTACTGAAAATCAATAATGAGTAGTAGTTTTACTGACTCATCGTAATAATTTTCGGTTCACAGGATAGAAAACAGCTGACATCAACTAAAATACCTGTTTATTCTCTTGTTTACGTTAAGTAGGATTCATTGTGATTTCAGTGAAAATCGATTGACCACTTTAAAAATATTGCTAAATCATGATTTCACAGATCAAGCGTTTGAATGTATTATATACAATGGATTTTAAAACAATGACCTTAAGATATTCATTCTCAACTGCGCCAAACATACCGGGAATCAGCCTAGTTACGCAGTCACGCATCGCCACTTTCGACCGGACAGTTGCCAGTGCCTGTGTCCCAGTCTTTCCATTCATCAGTGTGTCGCAGGGGTGCGTGCGTGTCAGTGTGGGTGTGTGTATATTCGTCAATCAGACCGAGAAAAATGGAGAAACGGCGCAGAAAGAAAGACATTTTCCACCTGATCTTAACTGATATGGAAGAATAGCCAATCGAGGATAAATTTGCATTATTTGTTATAGGATATCGGTCACTTGCCAATCCCCCTGATGCAAAATTGGGCCATGCGGTTATTCATTCCAGCTGCCGCAAAACTCCCCCGGGGCAAATCCTCGCGACCGTGAGCAAGTATTATAATAATAATCATTATTATTATTGTTATGACAATGCTAATGCCGATAATCATAAATGAACTGCCATTAATCTGAACGAGGGCTTTTGTTCCCACGTCAACGTGCCCGTGTATTCAGTGCGGACGGATTGGAACGTATGTAACTCACCGCCTCCCACCCCGCACCCGTCATCAGTTCACAGTGATTGCGTGTGGCCGAACTGAGGAGAAGGAATAGCTTGCAGTTTTTGTCTCGACCTCAGCGGATTTTGGATAGCCACGGGGTGGGATAGAATGAACACAAGATGAACTGACCTCTATCTAAGCTGTTCTCTAACCATAATCTTTCGCAATATAATATCAAAGAGAAAAGTTGTTGGCCTCTAGTGAATGTTAGAGTAAAATATCTTTATTTGACATGTGACGGGAGGTACGTTCAACATGCTATGAAATCATTTTAGAAACCTACAACTTGATCGATTGGAGTAATGTACAGGGTAGCCTGAGACTTGATTAAATTTGCGCGATTTGAATTCGTCACTTTGAATGTGTGTGAAACAGATGACTGATCATTTTTATAAAGTAAAAATAGCATGCTTTTGGTTGAAGTCAGTCAGATTATGGATCAAACTTGGTGTGGTGTGACACTACTGAGCAATCTAGCAACAATATGATGAATGTGAATACTGGGAAATCTTGAAACACAATTGTCTCTCTTGTGTCTTGAATTGAAAAGAAAACTGATAGACGAAAAAATATGTTACACAACACACCAAACTGATCAAAAGCGTGTGCACATGCACTCAAACGATTCGATACCCAATATTTTATCTGATCGAAAATAATCCACCAACAGTGGGTGTCTGAAAATAAAAAGGACCACTAATGAGCTATACTAAGAACGAAAGTGGAGTCTAATGCTTCCGAGTGTGGTTGACTGGATAAACTGAGGATTGCGAGTGATGGCGGAATCATAGGGATAGTCAGTTCAAATCAGTATTAATTATACCACATCAATGCTCATAAGTAATTTTGAGTTAAATGGNCCAAATTGTACCCAATGCTAGTGGTATGCAGAAATGGTCATTAGAACTTACGGAGTACTGAAAACAGACTACAATTTAACGATGTTGCTGCCGTGACAATAAGCCCCGTTACGAGTCCATCGTAATGTTTTGCCCTTGGGTTCTTTTATGCGGGTTAAGCGTCAGTAGGAACTTGATATCGCAAATGGAATTCAGGAAGCACAATCCAGATATACTATTCATCGCTTTATTTCCATTTTGCCGTTTATTCTTTTTATAATCATCGAGTCGATCCGCAACCAGGTCGAGATGTGAATTTCACAATGTTTCACTATCGACCAATCGGCGGAACGAGCAGGTAATCACCTTCGGTAGCCTGTTTAAAATTGTTCATCTTTGAATCGGTGTTTTCGATCATTCATAATGGGTGATCTCCATGTAATCGGAGAATATATTTGTTTCCGGTTTGGGACAAACGTAAGCACTTCGTCTGATACAGGACATTAGCCAAAAAGCTCCTTGGAATCAAAATTGTGACCAAAATCATTTCCCTGTCGGCTTATTTTGCGTCGTGTCAAACGTCATTAGTTTCATTTCACACTGAACCGAATGTGCGCAAACGTTGAAACGTGGCGCCACCGAATGGCAAACATTTGCATCTCAAGCATTGTTCTGCCGGCGATCACCATTGCACTAACCAGATTTGCACGTTTCGGGTTATTTATTCGAAACCGCTCGACGCTGAAACAAAAGAGACAATAATTTGTCTGGAATCAGAGAAAATAATCTGGAAGGAAACGGTTCTGTGTTTGTAGATCAAACGAATTGGGACAACGGTGTGGTACGAGAAACGGCAGAAACCAGTTGCGACTACCATCTTGGGAAATACGGTTTAATAGGCTGGTCTTTCCGATGAATTAGTGCCTGTAACACCATGTGATATTTTCGCAATTGTACAGTGAAACCTGCTGATTCTTCTCTGCATAGCTTGTCAAATCAATTTATTCAATTTTCAGGGTCAAATTCTTCCCTCCGACGAAGACTTTTGACCTCCCTGCGTTTTATCGCACTTGGCTTGATTTGGCTTGAATGTGGTGGGTATTATTTTCCACGTGCGTGGACTGGTATTCGCTTTTGCTTCAATCACTTATACGAAAAGGAATCAGTTCGGGTTATTCTGCAAGATATTGTTTAATGCTTTACAACAGTTTGCGCAATCGCCGTTCGTGTGTCATGTTTATCTATGCTTCTACGGGGGGCGTTGGAAGTGGCTTCCTTCCAGCCTCCATTTGTGATCTAAGCGGCAAACACCCCTTGCTAATCGCGGTGTCGTATTTTCTTGTGGACATGGGATACTTTCTTTTTACCGGTTGTAGCGTAAAAGAGGATTTCCTTCATTATGACTATAAAAAGAACAATACCGGTTGCCATGTGCGCAAATTACAAAGGACGAACAAACATCAAACAAACACTAGTAGCCATTACCGGTCAATTTACCACTGGCAAGCCGTGATGGTTAAACTGTGTGGCCATAACAACGGCTAAGGTAGATGGAAATTTTGGTGGTTACTCAAATTACAAAGTTAAATGAGTAAAAGTACTAAAATAGTACATAATCACCGCGTATGGGTTCGAGTACGATGAAACAAGGTAATCGAAATAATTGTGGGGATGTTTGTTGGTTTGCTTGTTGTTTTATGTGTCGCCACGACTGATGCGATTCCATTGTCTGTCTCCTTCGTTACCAGAGAGAGAGAGAGAAACCTAGCCGAAACGAGGTCTCTATTTTCAATTTCCATAAGAAGAATTTTCCAGTTTCTCCTAAACTGCGATCATCTTTAGTGAAACGTCAAGCTTCAAAAGATAGCCCGTTAGCCATATTTTCTGGAGACATGTGTTCGAGACCAGAAAATAATGGAAAATCCCGAGGACTTTCCATGCGTATAGAGGACACAATGAAATCTCTATTTCATTGAATCACGGACTTGAGGTGAGGGCAATCGGCTGTTCAATTTAATCGAGTGTTTAACGTCCGAATCCAAAAATTACACGAGGCTATTCTCACTAGGGAAATAAATATTGCACAAATGGCTAATGAGTCCCAGTTGTTGTTCATCGCTTATTCGCGTTTTCTGCTCTTGATGGAACCACCAAGCTCCCAAAAGGTGTGATCCACAAAAGAAGAATTTACAGGTCCAGACGTTTCGTGATTTCGCGTGAGTAATCCGAAACCGTTGTTATTCACTTCGATTCTCCCCGTTTTTGTTTCTAAGCTCTGTCATGCCAAGGGAACGTTTATCAATGATTGCTCTGTGCCTAAAAGCGCATGGTGATGATACACTTTGGGCAAAATCCATTCAAACGAAGTAAAGCTGTGCACCACTGGCGTTACCTGATGTGCCCACCAATTGTACTGCTATTTGATATCTTTTCCTATATTATTATCAAGAATCGTTGGTCGTATAACCGTGTTCAACTGATTCCGGACCGTCCGCTCGTTGCCTTGTACCTGATGATTTCGGATTCTGTTATTGCTGACCCCACTCCCCCGATCGTTGTTTGACGGTCTTTCATCGACCGAGGCAATATTTCTGTTTGCTGATTTTGCGAACGTTGGATGCAATAAATATACGGAGCGATCATACGGTTTTTATTAATAACAGTATCTGAAATCTAATTCAACGTATTTGTTTTCAAAGATGAAATATTTTTAAATTAGTAAGATTTCACAAATGACTGTCCAACCTTTCATAATTTTTCCAATATTTTCCAGAAAAGGATTAAAACAATGGAGATGAGAAAATACACGAATTATTCATTCCATTCTAATTTTCTTTGAATAGATTAAGCTGAAAGGATTGGGATAGATAAATAGAAGCTGTACGTGTCCAGAAATGAAGTGAGTTCCTGGCGAACAAAATAAAGGTTTCTCAGTCGTCAAACGATCTAACGGCGATTGAGCATTAACAGCCTTACCCTGGGGACATATTTTCTCAAAACTGGTTCACAACAAATGCATCATATTCACCGAGCTTTCGAATCAGTGTCATTCCGCTGACATGTGATAAAATCAGATTCCGAAATCTGTATTTCTTCCATAAAAATAACCGGGTGTTATTGATTGTGTTTTTAAAAGCCCTTTAAATTTATACACCGAGACGCAGCTTTCGCCTAAAATATATGACACACGGATTCCGTCGATGATGATGATGATGAAATCTGAGACTCTGTTTATAATGATGACGAAGACGTTTGTATGTATAAAACACCGAGAACATTCTGCGGATTCCCTAGTTGTTATCGTTCAAGCTAAGCACAATCTCGATTATGATTACACAAGACAGCTAGGTTGAGGAATATGAATCTGTGAAAACAATAACCTCACTGCTTACGTAATGTTTGTTTTACTTGCTATTCATAGAAAATATGGTTCAATCCCTATTTAGACAGGGGAATACGTATTCCAATGCGTGATTGATGGGAGTTTACAGAAGCGGTGTAGGCGAACTAAGGGCATGGGTATGGAACTCATGACTTCTTTCTCTCTGTCTACTAGGTTACGAAAGATTTCACCATCACCACTACCATTAACACTTGTTTGATGTCTTCAGCACTAACTTGATCGGGATCTCAGTAACCATATAACTGGGCATCAAGAATAACGAAGCATGCGCATCCATGGGTGCTCACATAGATTGTGGAAAATGAATGAATCGTTTACAATTAACGAAAACTATTCCCCAATAGACAGTGTTACCTAACCTGGCTACGAAATGTGTGCAACAAACATGTACAGCTCGAAAAACCCAGCGACGCCAGAGCTTAAATCATTCCATAAAATATTCAAAGATATACTATAAACCTAGAGTGAGGTGTTTGCGAGGAAAAACATGTGAGCGAGCCACTTAAGTGACTCGTTATTGGATATGAGGATTATACAGTCTACTTTTTAAATAAATTCTGTGACACCGGAATCAAACGGAGCAACGGAAAAAAATTCACAATTATGAACATCTGAATATCAAAGCAAATTCCCTTAAAATAAGTGACTTATTTCCTCGTTCTCGTGACTCATAAGGTGGCCCATTGTATATGATACTCTTTTGTGGAGCCCATCTCACATAAATCCTGGCTCTGAGTGATCCATGGCAATATCTCTATTCACAGCTCAGAGAGCCATTTCAAAGCGTGAAAATTTTCACAATAATTTATTTGAGCTCTTTATTCACAATCAACATCAATATACAAAAGGTTACCACAATACAAAGGTTGATACTATTCTCACACTGCTATTTATGACGTTTATTTCCTCACGTGCCACCTCCAAATCACACAACGTAAGACAGTTTATTTGAGAGGAAAAGCTTACTAACAAACCAATGTGCGGCAATATGCTGAAAATATCATAGGGTTGCTGATAAAATCGTGCTTAACAGCTATCTGTCATTCTTGTTAGTACGCGTTGGAAACGCGTGTATATTGTATGTGTGTGTGTGTGTGTGCGTGTGT
The DNA here is from genome assembly GCA_900618425.1 of Echinostoma caproni. NCBI lineage: Eukaryota > Metazoa > Platyhelminthes > Trematoda > Plagiorchiida > Echinostomatidae > Echinostoma > Echinostoma caproni. Next base: position 2,452 of record UZAN01051255.1, on the reverse strand, counting down.
GCGGTTGCACAACTCGAACCGCCATCGTTCGGGTTAGAGCTAGATACTCCAACTTCGATAGCCAAAATTTTCGAGAATAAGAGAGGGAATAATGGCAAACGTCATGAGATACTGCTCACATTTGTGAGTAGTTTACAAAATAATGCGGTTGGTAGTTTCTTTCAACGATCAAAAATTGACAAGACCATCGATGGCAAAGTGCTGTGTCTCAAAGAACAAATAATGACTGCTCCATGATTACTCTATATGCTACCAGAAACTGCCATTTCATGTTTTAAATAAGATCTCCATTGTATGTAAGTTAAATTGATGATACCCTAACTGTTATCTGCAATAAACAACTTCCCTCGACCAAGCGCCACCTTGTGGAATTATAACAGCAACAATGTTTTAAAATCGGAAACTGATTAATTTCAAAAAAGATAGAATATATCCTCTCGTGTGCCATCACACAATATTATCATCATTATTACTACCATTATATGTAATTAAGTTCAGCGGAATGAACCACAACCACAACGCAATGGGATCAAGTGCAGGAGCTATAGTCCGAGGGCTGAACAAAACGCTTCCGGCTACCTAGTACGAGGTGAGATGACCGGGCATGGAAAACGTGAAATGTAATATATTGTGAATAGCATTCAGGGATTGCAACTCACAGAACTAAATATCAAAAGCCGAGCACAGCTCAAGCCAAGTCAAGTCAGTAGTAGCTTTATGCACCCGGATGGGTGTATTTTCAGCAATTACACCATATTTGTGGATTCAAATTAACAAAACCATTACATAAGGAAACTTTAAGCAATGAGGTGTTTGTCAATGAAACAAGCGGTTGCGCAATTCTGTGGAAATTGTGTCCTTGTATTTGTTTTGGACAGGTGTTGACCAAACTCGTGCAACATCACCCTCACTTTGAAAATCCATTTCAGCTTGCAATAGCATACTTATATATAGATGGTTATGGGTACAGTGTATTTATTCCTGACTTTATCTCCAACATCTACGTTCTTAGCTCATTTCTATGATCATTTAAATGTGCGCGACCTTGAGTGTCGCTATAAAATTTGCAGTATTTCGAAAGTTACAGCTCTAATTTGAAAAATACTTTGGGCAAAGTAGCGAAGTAGCGAAGTGCGTGTTCATTCTTTTTAATAGATGATTCGTGTCCCATGAGAGTTTCTATTAGGTTGAGCAAACGTATGCTAAATTTCCATTCTCTTTTCATTCAGTGCACAGTAAATAAGCAAATTATTGAAAATATTCTAACTTAAATAAATTGCTAAATTATTAGGCTACAAACTAATCAAGCATTATCTGAAATACTGGAAGAACTGAAAACATAGTCCAAGAAAGACACAAGTTGATCTTNACCTTCATTTTGAAAATCCATTTCAGCTTGCAATAGCATACTTATATATAGATGGTTATGAGTACAGTGTATTTATTCCTGACTTTATCTCTAACATCTACGTTCTTAGCTCATTTCTATGATCATTTAAATGTGCGCGACCTTGAGTGTCGCTATAAAATTTGCAGTAGTTCGAAAGTTACAGCTCTGATTTGAAAAATACTTTAGGCAAAGTAGCGTGCGTGTTCATTCTTTTTAATAGATGATTCGTGTCCCATGAGAGTTTCTATTAGGTTGAGCACACGTATGCTAAATTTCTATTCTCTTCACATTCAGTGCACAGTAAATAAGCAAATTATTGAAAATATTCTAACTTAAATAAATTGCTAAATTATTAGGCTACAAACTAATCAAGCATTATCTGAAATACTGGAAGAACTGAAAACATCGTCCAAGAAAGACACAAGTTGATCTTCGAAAAATGACCATGAGATGTGCGGCTCGTTGAATAAGCGTCCTGTAGTGTCACCATGTCCAAACCGGATAAAACTTCCAAAAGGTTTTGGCATATAATCAAAGCCGAGAAGCAACTAAAACGTGAGGCACATGAATCTGCTGGCTCAGTTGATATCTTGTGGAAGCGCTTCTATGTGAACATAAGTACAATTTTTTGCATATTCAACGAAATTTCTTCATCAAGACATAAACCGAGAGGGAGAAAACTGGCCATAGCAAAGTAAGATGATAGTTGTATTTGATTTCAGCAGTGAATAGTTGCACAAATCCAATCTGGATGATAGTCCGAGCTGACTAGCCATTTCCCCCCCACGATTTCGTTTGGAAAATGATGGCTAAATTTGAAATGCAGCTGAAACCACGTGATATAAAGCCGTTATCGAACGCCCAACAAAGCATAGCGCGTATTGATTTGACCAACAAATTCAAATCACGTCGCCCGCCCATTTGGCAGTGGGTTTATCTCACTGGTGGCCAACGAGTAATTCAGCATATTGTTAAAGCTGATCTACTGAGTCAGTTTCCTAATGAATTTCTTTTTACCTGTCAAAAGAATTAAATATCTACACCGCCTAACGAGTTGGAAGG
>UZAN01051254.1:3157-19194 GCA_900618425.1 Echinostoma caproni | reverse complement strand
AAAGTTGGCTCCAGGGCCGCCATTCCTGAGAAGCTTAGAAGAAATTCCTCCATTCAAATTGGCCTCCACTGAAGAAAACGAAGGGCAGATTGATTGACTGATTCGTTGATTTAGTCGCCGATCAAGGTTTTTCGGGCGCCCCTACCCTTCTTAGCTTAACTACTGCATCCTTCAGCGGCCTTGATTCCTGTTTACTGGTGGGTACGGATCACCGTACCACAATCTGGGGGGACAATTATACCACCCCTGGTGATGCTTTCTATTGCCGCTGATCTGGACAATAGGCGGTCCCTCGCATACACACTCGTGAGGATCAACAATATAGGCCGGGGTTGGGTGGCCCTTTCGCCTTTCCATATTCCTACCCTATGACACTTCATAATTCCCGTCCTGGTAGGCATCCCCGCTAGCCTAAGCGCGGCTGCAGATACCTCCGGTCCGCCTTGTACCGAGACTTGGAGTCTCTAATCACGAGCTCAACGCAGTTATGCAGAAGTATATTTCTAGTCCTTCCTAGGATTGCTTGGTTAGATTCTTTCAGGAGTTTCAGCTTTTTTTCAAGCCGTTCCAACCTGTCTTTTCTACTTGCCATACCCTCCGCGTCCCTCTCTCGAGCTACTGCAGTAGTTTTCCTTTCCCATTGGCATCCGGTTCCCGGTTTTCCTTACGGTTTGCTTTCTTTGCCTTCTATCTTTTGGGCACCCGAGGTTTTGTCTCCTTAGGCCGATCCAGCTGGCTGGTGTTACCCGCCGCTTTGTCCCTGGGGATACGTGAGCATTCCCCTATCAATGCTATACAGTGGGCACAGATCCATCGCAGGGAACTATGTGTTGTGTATAGGTTTTTGTCAGCTTACTACAGCGCTCATTATACCAAAGATGGCACCGTTCGCACTGGATACCCTCGACCACAAACTCCCCACAGCCGCCACACTCGTTTACCTCATTCCGTGCAGACATTAGAAGGTGAAAAAAATTTAAAAATTTTACGCCGATAAAAATGACTACCTTCAAAACTGGGAAACTGGAAAATTGGAACACAGATGTACGCCACAAAAACAGTAAACAAAACTGTTCACGCGAAACGAATTACTACCACGAACTCTGTAAAACTGAGTGGCCTGTGATCGGTCACTGAAATATAAAATGTGCCTTGGTTCAACCCAGGCAGTGTATCATAAGTGAAATATCGGTAGATATTCCACTTTGGTATAAATTGGTTATAGCAGAGAGCACGTCAACATTCAAATCGCGCGCGGGGTGCGCACCATTTCAGGTGAGCGCGCAGCATCCAAACGCTGCTTTAGTAAAAATTTCAAGGCCGTTTGATCGATCCCCATTATCCAAGGCATGAATAAAATCTCAACTGGAGACCTCTGTCGCTCAAAAATTATTTCGCTTAAATAAGACCTCAAACATAATGCTGGTTTCCATAAGACACCGAAAAACAAAAAAATTAAAGGGAAGGTGATTTTACATAAAAGAATAAAATTATTATTGGTTAATAGGTATGAACGAATTCTCGTTAGGATAATGTACCCATACTAAATCTATGAGACCTGTACCGTCTATCAAAAGCTATTCTAAATAGCATTATGAAACTTTCAGCCTCAAATCATCGAGGAATATGAAATAAAACTAACTTTCACGGCAGGGTCTGTGAATACTTCGTCGCAAAACTACTCATAAAGTTCGTGTGCATTGTAACAGTCAAAAAGACTAAAAATTCCTCTCAAGTACCTTACATTTCATTATCTTTATTCGCCATTCTATCGTACATTCTTTCCGACAGTGGATTTCATGTCGGTGAATTTCCTCTTCTGAACCTTCTATTTCACCTTTTTTACAGTGAAGCATATCTATTGGACACACACTTCAAGTGCTTTGCTCTTACATGTAAGTGAGATTCAGTGCTTTTTCTTGTTTTATTGCGACCAAAGTTTCGAATGGACGCTCATTGTTGAACTAACCGTTGCTTTCGATTATATTGAACCCCTTTTAGCTGAACGCTCAAGATTATTTTGCGTGATCTGTTGAAGCGTGCAGAATTTTCCTATTGGTCCAGAATTATCTGAAAGGTAGTTCAAATCACTCATTTTCTTATTTACTTTTTATTACCGCAGATATTTTCTGTGACTATTTGTAACATTTTGGCTGAATAGTGAATCAGGTTCACTATCAGAGGTATGATTGCCTTATGTATTTGTGATTAATGCGAAAATAGTACCGTACATTATTTTTGGATCGACTTGGTGCTCGATAATTTGGGCTACGCGTTGCTCTGAGATTTGTTTATCGCTATCCAGAACGAGCGAAGGATCATTTGATTTAACGCATACAGACGTTTCGTTTCGCTCGGACCAGGACAATCGCGTTTTGTTCGTTACACGCATAGCATGAAACTCTTTAAATCGCGTGCTCGTGTACTAATCCGCCAATTCGCCTCCACCGCTGTGTCATTCCACCTTGGTATAGCCTCCACAAAGAATTAGGTAATGCTCCCACGAAATCCGCTCTCAATTGGAATCTATACCAATATCTTGGTTTCTGAACAGAATTAATAGCTCAAAGACAAATAAATCAAATTGGCGTGACCCTAAAAGGGCCGTTTTCAGTCACTTTGGGCTTTCGACGTTCACGCTCATCGACTGAGGCAATGCACACAAAGGTATGCTTCCTCTCCACTGTAAACAGCGCAACTGCTGTTTGTTCGTCGCCCGCATTCCACGCAGATTTGCAGACACTGCAACAGTTGGTCTTCTTCGGTGACGCCGGAATGGTTTGCCTTCTGCGGTAAGCGTCCAGTTTGTATTTTGCTGATGTCGTTGTTTTCACTCTTCGGAACACTGCATGCTCTAGTGAGTCACCTAGGTTTATTTCGTCGTCCCCACTGTCGACTACTCTACTCACTAAAACCGATTTCCGCTTTTCTATCGAACCATTAGTTGAAGCTACTGGTGGATTATTGGTTCTTACAGGAAGACAGGTACGCTTAATCTCTGTATTCTGTGTTGCTCTGTCTGTCGAATGATATCTGTGTGTCCGGGTACTTCTCTATCATAGGTGCTACACCTTGAATTCGATTGCATTGAAAATTGTAATGCACTGTACCTAAACTATTCAAAGAGACGCCATCTCTCGAAGGGCATTCTCTGTTTGAGCTAATTTTGATGGCTTACCCATGACATTCATTGAGGGCGCTATTACCACAGTATAGTTCTGATCTGAACACCTTTCGCTGCGGTTTATAATCAACCTATCTGAAATAAGACTTTGAAAATCCCAATTAATCAGATCGAATACCCTGGCTATATGCAAGCGGGGCAACAACCATTGCGCATAGAAATAACACTCACACTTCGTTTCCCCTGCAGTAACTACTTTATAACCCTTTCCTTACTATCCAAAGCTATGTAGAACCCTCTCTCGTGAACAATTCGTTCAATTGTACATGACTTCTAGTTATTTATTAATATATTCTGTGCAAATGGTGTTGCTCCTATGAGCAACGGTTCAAACGACTGAGTGCTGCTGGGTGTCGGATATCCCTCTTATGGAATCTTTAGCAAGGCGAATTCCATGCGTCACTTTCAGTGATCTTACTCGATTTCGCACTTTCTTAAATATATCCACTAAGGAAGAGCGACGAGAGAAGCTGCCTTGAGGTGCCTATTTTTTGTCTCCACTCGGTTGATGATTAGGTTTTCTAAAGTCAACCTAGGCCTCACGGCATACCCTGCCCACTATTCTCGGTATGGTAACCAAGTTCGGCGTAAATAAACACCTGCCTCTGTGCTACGACTTTCTACGGTGGCGAGGAATCTACGAAACGATACCGCACTGTCACATTACACCATGTTGCGCATCCATTGAAAGATACGTTACTTTTCGAACGTTGACATACGAGATAGTTGAATACATTTCTTCTTCATATCCTTAACAAGATGGAAACGACAAAATATCACATAAAGAAACGGAAAGTATTCTGAAAACGCTTTGTACTGAACCAAGCTACGATTAACTAATATAGTCTTACATTGTGCAAAGACTGGGCAAATAGCTTCCATGGCTCCTACGGCAAATCTGTAGCTCTCATCGCTCTCATTCTACAAGATAGCGTAGAAGAAACATCTACCTAAACCGGTGTCGTCTACAGGCATGGCATGCCAAAGCTCGTACCGGCCGCAATTTAGCTGGTGCGAGACGTCCGCTAAAAAAACATCATTAAACCTGGCGACGCACTGCAGCATAATCTTGGAAACAAAATAAATGTGGCGAACGACGCCTTCGTTCAGCTCTATCCTAACCACTCCGTGATTCTCCAGCATATCCCTGACTTTCACCGCATCGCCACCTTGAATCCGACTGAGAACTTCTTTGATGCATGGATCTAATATCTGCCGTAGTTAAGGGTCTCTTCAAAAGGCGCGTGGCGAAATCCCTTAGCTCGGGAGTAATTCTAAAGTTGTCCATCAAAGTGCACACTGCATCTCGTGTTGAATTGTTGAAGTCCTTTCAAACTCATGATGATTTATGGTGACATAACTCTATCTATGTGTTGCTTCTCTATTGACATGTCTCAATCACAAACACCATACATTACTCTTTATCTGTTAATTCGATGCCCGGCACATTTGAATTTTGCGTGGTCAGAGAACGTGAGCAACTGTTTGGCTCCATCTGGATATCATTTTTGGCTCGCTTGCTTGAGCGTTTTTGGCCGCATATTTGAGGTTTGCTTTATTGTACATTTGTAATGATTCCGCTAATGCAGTACCATAGAACACTACCGATCAATCGCGTTTTATTTCGGAATTCGTATCGGTTTCGGCTACGCGTCACTCAAGTGCGAGTTGGTTGACGTATAGTACTCAAACTGGAATCAAAAGAGAAAAAAATTTCGGCGGTGCCCAGACGAGGAACCAAGGAAACTGGAACCCAACAGGAAGTAACCCGGGAAGTTACCGGGGGAGCTGTGGGTCATTTTAATTCTTTAGTGAATGTTAGGTCTGTTAGTCCTGTCAGTGTTGTTTCATGTGTGGATTCAGATATTAAGGATATTGATATATTTAGATTGCCGGTTTCTGAATTGGAGCATGAGTTAAGATTAGCTAGGCAGCAGATAGAACAGGCCAAACGTGAAAAAATCGATCTCAACGGGACAACATCACCTCGAGCGGAGACTGCGCACAGTTGTTTCTCTCCGAATAAACAATCCGTCCAATAGCAAAGAATGTATGTCCATATAAACGTTCATTTTCCAAGAGTCCAACTGACACCGTTTGATGGCAATCCCGAACAATATTGCCATTTCATTCACCAATACGAAAAACTCGTTGATTGCAAAACCGACGATGCAGGGCAAAGATTTCTGTTTTTGCTACTTTACTGTCGGGGGAAGGCTAAGAAGGCCATACAAGGGTGTGCAATGCTGGACTCGGAAGTGGGTTACCCTGGAGCCAGAAATATACTGAAGGAGATATTCGGCCAACCATTCCGAGTGGCACGAAACATGATTGACGGGGTGCTAGCAGATTTATGATGACATAGCTATATCTGTGTGTTGCTTCTCTATTGATATGTCTCGATCCCAAAAATCACACGTTATTCTTTATCTGTTAATTCGATGCCTGGCACNTGAATTTTGCGTGGTCAGAGAACGTAAGCGACTGTTTGGCTCCATCTGGACATCATTTTTGGCTCGCTTGCTTGAGCGTTTTTGGCCGCATATTTGAGGTTTGCTTTATTTTACATTTGTAATGATTCCGCTAATTCAGTACCGTAGAACACCACGGATCAATGGTGTTTTATTTCGGAATTCGTATCAGTTTCGGCTACGCGTCACTCAAGTGCGAATTGGTTGACGCACACACTTCCTCTTCCTGTTCTCCAGATAGATGAAGATTACTTATACAGAGACCCCGCTGACCCACAAGGAAGTCATGGTTGTGCACCAGACAACGTTTCGTCACTCTCTACTCCCTCCTGACCGCGCGAATTCCAACGAATGCTGGATAATCAACATTTTGCAGCCTAAAACGGATTAAATACATTAGGAATGATAGGCACTATTACCTGGATGCAGTTTCGCCGCGCCTTCTGTGATGTACACAGCAAAATTTGATGAACTATTACCAAAAACCCTCAGGCAGAGTCAGTTCTTGACCAATCTTTCTCTCCTGTATCAGTTGTTTGGCTGTCATGATGCATTCCGTAAAAAGAAGTGCAGGTAACCCATTGGAATTCACGGAAGGCATCCGAGAATCCGTCCAGCGATCCATAGCAATTTTTCCCATTGGTTCAAAAACGACACTTATCATCAACACGAGCCATGGTTACTATGAGCATGGAAGGGATCGTCACCATTAGGTTGGGGTATTTATACCTTCCAGACAAAGTAAATTAACGTTAATTAAAAGAAATTAAATTTTAACAAATCACTCAGAAGTAGCCAAAAGCAAAATCTGTTCCATTTCGGCTGAATTCGACATCAATATTTCTAAAAATACATTCGAAATCGGTCGTTTTTAGAAATCCTAACAGTTGGGATGCCACGCCACGCGGGCACATAACTTACATTTGCAGCGAAGCCACTCTCGGCTGTAACTGTCGTTCAGTTTGTACAGGACAGGAGATGGCCACGATCAATCGAACGTCCAGAATTCGTTCAGTAGTAAGCCGCGTGTTGGCTCCTACCACTGCGTGTGTTCTATATTGTAGTTCTACATGTTTTATTCTCGTCCCAGTCGTCTCCGCCTCTGCAAGAGAAGAGAAAGGAAAAATATCTTTGTAGTGGTAATGGAAGTAGTAGTAGTGAAGTTACTCACAGAATTCCGAACACGAACTACGCAATAGGAATCACGGAACACGAATGAGAAAACCGATGGCACTGGACCGCAATGGTTCGAACTCGCAATAACCCGCAGGATCGAGACGCGAGGAAAAAGGCCACAAGACAGGCGAATCACAAAGTCGTTTATTGAAGGAAATGAAAGTGAATATATATGTACACAAGAAAAGATCATTGGCTACCTTAGTTCCCCCCAATCATATTGCATCACATCTTGCGTCATACTGCTCTTCTCTTCATTGTATCTGATTGGCTGGAACGGTCCACCAATGCCGTGTATCCGGAGGCTGTGCACGTGCTACTGGCGTCAGTGCTCAAGGTCGATTGACTACCAATGTCTGGAAAATGTACAGGACAGGCGTGATCTCGTAGATCCGAATCACCACAATTTTCTTCCCTTGTTCAGGCGAGGGACCTCACATTTGTAAGCGTTCCCCTATAGGAATGGATAGCAAATGAAAAAACCTACCAATGTTTCCAGACCTTAACCTATGCGTCTACTTTGGGAAACAAGTTCAACCAGTGCTTATCGAGCTGCTTCATGTACGCTCCCTAGCTCCACCAACTCTTATGGTACGTTATTTCATGAGTTGACTACTCTGTTGCTGAAGAGGTTTGAACGCACCGCTAGCCTCGTGCGTAATTTCTTCAGCATGTACATGTGCCCCCTAGTAAAACTTTACATCCTCTCAATGGACACCGTTTGATCCGCCCCTGATAGACCATTCATAATTTTATTGTCCCTATCCAGTCACCGCGGAGTCTTCTTCTTTCCAAGGAGAAGAGTCCAGTGTCCTGCAGTCTCTGCTTATACGTCTTTCCTCGCTGTCATTCGATCATCCTCGTGACCAATCGTTGAACCCCCTCGAGACAAGCGGCGNGAACAATGGCCTTATTTAGAGGTACGAATACCTCCGGTTTCCTGCATGTTAGTGCCGGCCTCAATCTATAAAGCTCTCTACAGGCACGGCGCGCCGCTGCGGCGCACCGTTCTGCTTATTTTAAGTCTGTTGTCACTATGGTACCTAAATATCTAGCTTTCTGTGTCGTCCCTAGAGAAAGACCCCCATGACTACTCTCCACTATCAGCCCCTCGTCTCCAGTGGTCAAGAAATGAATCTTTTCTATGTTGAGAGGCATATCCCATGTACTTGGCCACTTGAACACTTCTCCTATGTCCCTTTGCCAATTCCACTCTCCCATTTGATCCTACAACATTGATGTCGTCCTCAAATATGTGGCTAGGCGAGTCAAGGCGTTCAGGCAGATCATTGATGTAGAGTAAGAATAGGAGTGGACCTAGAACTGCTCCTTGAGGAACACCACTAGCAATAGTTTCCACTGGCGAGTTCGCCTCTCCGACCCGAACCTGGAAGGTCCGATCGGTCAGGAAAGCTGCTAGCCACTTGTGGATGTTACCCCTTATCCCCAGAACATCTTGGCCAAAAGTAAGCGATGAAATAATGAGTCAAATGCTTTGCTGAAGTCCAGATGACATACTTTCACTTCCTTACCCTCATCTAAGCTCGCTGTGACTTCAACTAAAATGTGCAACAGACCGGATTTTCCCTTCAGGAACCCATGCTATGCCGCAGTCAGCAAGCGGTGATGACTGAGGCAGTCGCATAAGTGGGTTCATATAATTCGCTGTAGCGCTTGGCACAATATGTTTGTGGGACTAACTGGACGATAGCTTTCCACCTCTTGTCTCGGCCCTTCCTTGTGTTTGGCGATTGAGGGCAATGTTTTTCACTAACAGGGTAATTTTGTTGTGAAACCGATTGCCACAGGCAGTGGTAAGCTGCAGTACTATAAGTGCGTTCAAAGAGGCACTTGATGAGTGTTGGATAGCGGTTTACCATGTGGTAAGCGTTTGGTACCACATGTAACCTAACCACAAATGATGTGATACTGCACCACACTATTTTGCCTTTCAGAAAAATTAAATATTGAAGTGTTGGAAGCCAAGGAAACTCGCAGAAAATACACAACTTTGGACGCTCTATTGGCAAGAACTACGAATCGTCCTGTGCGAACTGAGCTGAACTGAAGGTTCGAACCGCTCCACCGCGCTTCTCTTCCCTAATTGTATTTTCTAGGCAGCCTCTGTGTATCGACAGTCCTCCTTCCTGAATGTTGACTGTAAATTTATATACTGAATAATTAAAAAAGAAAGTAAAACTACATTTATTTATTTGTTTTAACATACTGCAGGACAAGGCAAGTAGGTAGCGGTGCTAATTTGACTTGGAGTTCACCACGATGGCGTTCTCCAATTTCAAGAAAAAAATAGCTAAAAGCAATCAGGTTTGTGATATTCCGCATTTTAATGAGGAAAAGTGCAGTTCTTAGCAGAGAAAATCACAAAAGCCAAACGCACTGATCCGGGTGAAGAATATAACCGATTATCAAAGGTGAGTTCCCTTTTTAGCATCCTGGCATAAGCTTCCACGAATACACTTTTTGGAACCCGCGAAATTCTGTTGGGATCCAATAGGTTTATGTACGAAAGGATGTTTTCTACTTTTTACTGCGCACAATATAAGTTTGAAAACATCTTTGGACGCGTGTCCAAGGATGGACGCCTAGGTGTCCAGCAAGCTTGCTCGATATCGAGCAAGTGGAATAAATCAATTTACTCTACTTTATGTTTCACTTATGTTATACCAAAGTTATAACAAAGTAAATATAGTTTTGTATTCCGGCATGAACATCCTGTTTAGAATGAAGGAAAGCGAATACTTGGATTCCGGTTTGTGTTTGATTTCTTTCTTGGTTTTCAGCCTTTCCTTTTCCGGTTTAAAACCAAGAATATAATTCTTAGATGCCTTAAGGAAATAGGATGCCATGAAATATATCATAGATTCTATAATCATCATCATGCGTTAAAATATATTTACTGTGGTGTTCATTTATGTTTCTTAGGCATCAGTGGTAAAGAGACCTTTTGGGGAGGGCTGTACTAAGGTAGAAATGTCAGTTTTCTTTAGGTTTTCCGACAATACTGTTTTGGTTCCGCTGTCCACTCAGGTTCGGCCTCTGTGGTTGCCCATTAGGATGAAGTCAAAGCGACTGTTACATTCCTCATTCTGGATGATCTAAGATCAGCTATGCAGGCCGTGGAAAAGCTGAGGGTTGTTCCGCATGGCTCCCAGACGTAGTAGAGGTGACATACTCCATGGTGGCAAACCGACAACTGGAGCGTTCTTGTTATCATTTCTTATTAGGTCAGACTGCTTGAAAAGTTAAGTATGCATGATTAAGTTGTGTAATTCGTATATTGACGACCTTTCACCTTTCCTGAAAATAGATCCAATCCATGACCACATTACATATTCTCACTAATTCGGTGTGCTGTGCTAGTTCAGCTGCGATCAGTAGAGTTTGCTCCATTGTATTTTGCTGTATCATGATGATGACCCATTCTAAACCAAGCACATCTTTGGGGAAACTTTGGCCTGGGGTCATCACCATCACAGCACAGCAGAAAACAGTGAAGCAAACTTCACTGATCGCTGCCAAACTCGTAGCGCCTACAAGGTCAATAATAATTTTTAAGGCGGACAGGGACTGGGTCTACTTTGAGGGAGGGGAGGAAGGTGAACCTCCATAGTCAGCACACAGTGCGCAATCAAACTCTACATACATACCGTTTCCAGCATTCCGCCGGGTAAGAGATGACAACAAGAACGCCACTGCTTTCGGTTCGCTGCCATATCCTCCAATGCCTGGTCTTCGCGTCATCTGCTGATCTCCACTTGGTTTCCTCCAGCTAGAAGCGGCTACAGCGAATGAGGCACGATGCAAACGGTAGTTGGGCGTACGTAATACATGTCCCAGCCAGCGAAGTCTATTAATCTGAATTCGATGTTCTCGCAGGTTTATACCTGATAGACTTTCAAACACGACGACTTACCTCTACGGTACTAACTCGTTCGCTCCATTCCACGTGAGCTAAACTGCGTAAACACCGATGGTCGAAAACTTCTAGTTGACGTATATCTACTCGCAATTTCAAGGTCTAAACCATAAAGCAGAACTGAATGAACAGTAGCACAATATACACGACCTTTCAAATTCAGTGAAACGTCCCGTCTATGCCAACGGTGTTTCAGTCCTGCGTATGCTGCTAAGTACGAAAATTAATCACCTATAATTCATTTTTGGCCATTTAGTGTCAGATCATGAGTTCGAGATACTCATTCCTGCAGCATCACTTTGCACTTTAAAGGTGCAAAGCGCAAGCCGAATGTGGCAACCGTTTTTGTTAGTCTATCAGGTGTGGTGCGGATCGGAATTGCAGTACCCACTGAAAATCAACGACTAAACATGCGCTAACTCTCCTGAGGATGCAGTTCCATTGGTCTATTGTCTTTCAAGAAGAGTGAAAATCTGCGAAATGTCTTACCGGAGATCGTGATGGAAGAGTGAGATGACAGCACCCTCAAGGTGGAATTGCATAAAGCTTTGTAGGAGTAATGAAATGGCACAAACACCTAACCAGTTCATTTGAGTCAAATGTGATGAGGCTAATGCAGGAGATAAAGACTTGATGACAAGTTATGCATAATTTAAATAAAGAACATCACCCTGATTTTGATGTTGATTACTATACCGTTGATGGGCGTTTTCGCTGTACAAATGGTTCAAAGGTGTCGTTTTTTCTCACTACCTAGTATACTTGTCCAATCCATTAAATTGTATTTTAAATTCATATATCAGTGTTGCCCTAGTCGTGCTTTACTGTCATCTTGTCATTAGAGCTTATTCAGAAGAGGGATAACTGTACCACCATGCTATTTGACTCAGTCGCCGTAGTCATACCAAAATTTGATATTTATCATTTTTGACCGTTCGTTTGCATTTAAGCTGTTGGATCTGTTATAACTCTTAGTTTTGAAATAAAGATAGGTTGCTTTCAATTCAGTCTAAACAACCGTTACCCTTGCATAAATGCAATGCACATTGACACTTGTGAAGCCGAAAGGTGTAGCTCATGTACGAAAGATCAAACAATATGAGGTCTCCTACTCCAGGTTAGGGGGTTTGCTTGTGTTGTCATCTTAGACTGTATACTTATCAAAGAATAAGCATTTCAAGAGAGCATCAACTCCTTTCTGCCTGCTGTCTCAGGTTTTTTAGGCTAATTACTTCGGTCGGAGCTTCTATTGCTTCGACGCCATATCAATACCCAGTCTATCAGGCTCCTATAAGTATGCAAATTAGAATGAATTCCACACCAGTAGTAGTCGTTCAACATCTTCATGATTGCTCTTCCCATTCCATCTACTGTGGTGGGCATTGATTAGTTGGTTACCGTTAGGATATCCCAGTTATCTTTCATTAAGCCCTCACCTTGTTCCTCCATTCGAACCCTTTTATTCCCTTGAGCTGGTTGTTACTCGTCCAAGCTTATTTGCCAAGTAGCAACATAGAATTAGTTGTAGGTTCTAAACTCCTTAAATTTGGAATTAGAGTACCTCAATGAGAGGCTTCATACGAACGGGTCAGCGAGGTTGTCCTATCCATACCATGAACCCGTTCGAGATAGAAATCCTGGATTTTATACCATTTCGTTTTTGTTTCGATCTTATTCCGAAGTTATTCAGAATTGTCATGCGATTGGTTGGTTTGACTAGCCTTCTGATTGGTCTTTGAATGGGCGCGTAACCGACTACCCCTTATACGTTTATAAACGCACCGTACACTGTTCTGTGGTGTAAAAAGCCAAGAGAATGCATCCAGGCCCCTTTTTGTCATATGATCCGAACGGCAAGCCTCTGCAGCTATCTCTGGTCGACAACTTCCGGCCTTGAAAGGTTGAGAAAAATCATGGAACAGGGGAGCGAGCTGTGATTCAGTTATTTCTGTGGTGTTGAAATGGTGACGGAGTGTACGAATCGACTCAAAGCAATAACAGCGATGAGCGAACGCGTGACCTGGCGTTGTGATGGGTGATGGGTAAATTTGTTGGAGATATCGATGTGGTTGAATTTTCCCGGAATGATGTCATTGTAATGACTCCAGACAAATCCATACAATATTCGTTTGCTGATTCTATTTCACAAATTTTGTGGCTTAAGGATTTATGGTTATTACTTAGGGATGTTTCTTTTTCATCGCCAGTTTTGAAGGTTTCGGTTATTTGGCCGATAAAAACGGGTTTAAACTGAATAATTGTTCCATTTGATGGGCACACCACCACCCAATAATTTGGTGTGTTTACGCTTTTTGTGGGTGCCATTCAGTACTGTTCTCGTTTCATTCCGAATTTTCTCTGTGAGATTCCTGGTTATTCCAGTTGGTTTCTGAGACCTCATATGAGTTGACTCAATCTCGATGAAACAGTTGGTGCACCCTACATCAGTTTTTATCATCTAGTGCCGTTGTCCATCTGTATTTCGATGAGCTCACCCCCGTTATGATTAAAAAAGGGATCCGTGCAGGTTCAGAGCAAGAAGGTAAGACAGCCATTTGTGTGTTACCCTTCCTATGCTCATTGTCATTAATGGTTAGAGACACTGACAGTTTATAGCTGATTGTCGTAAACATGCATTTGATCGATTTCTTTGCAGCATTGGTCCCCTGGAATTCTCCATTTTCTCTTTGATTACACTTTTCGCATTCCAATATCTTTTCTACTCCTTCATCCAAATGGGCAGCCAAAAGAATGCAATCAAAATCACCGCACAAAAGTGCACGGTTACTGATTGCATAAACTGAATTGTACTGAACATCTCCACTATTGGAAATGTGATACTGCATTGAATACATATTACATCAGAATTCAGTTCAGTTCAGCTTTTATAGCCATTAACCGTGCACCTTCATGCGCCGGTTTTGGTTACTGCCTTGGACAAAAGAGCAGAATGAAGATTGGAATGTTAGAAACAAATTCAAGCGCAATATGGAGAATTCATATAGAGTGGTGTTAGGAGAATAATGAGTGGATGCACGGGCGCCACTGTTTGCGACACCCAACCATACCACTCAGTGTCTCTAACCATCGGTGACTATCATTTCGGGATCCCCATCCAAGGAGCCTGGTGGGGCCTGTGTGACTTATTCTCATGGTTAGGGTTTTCATACCCTAATGACAGGTCTTCGTTTGATCTCCCTTGACTTTCTCCCACCCACTACCTGCCTCGGCGAACGTCGCTCGCCTTGGCAACCTATTTGGTGACATGTGTAACACATGCCCTAACCGACGTAATCTATCGAGGTCGATCACTTTCTCCAGTGGACGACCGCGACTGCCTAATACTCTACACCTAACCTCAGCATTGCTCGTCCGGTTACTCCACCAGACTCGTGCAACGGCATAAAGACAGCGGTGTTCGAACACACAATCTATTTTTATCCTGTTCCCGTACTGGCCAAGTCTCTGCACCGTACAGCAGGACTGGCCGAACTGCTGCGGCACATAATCGACCCTTCACAGACAGCCGGATGTCGCGACGGCGCACAAATGTCTCAATGTGGCCAATGCCAACCGAGCCTTTTGTATGCGCGCCGACACTTCATCTGTGATGCGTCCGCCAGGTGGGATATAGCTGCCCAGATAACAGAACTTGTCTACTTCCTCTACTACTTCCCCAGTCAGAGTGAGACCGGGTGCCAGACCAACCCAATCTTGGAGCAACATTTTACAAACCGCATACCGCACATGGCTTCGCTAGCACTCAAACTATCCAGAAAAGCTTGTAACCTACGTGAATCTTCACTTAGTAGCACAATGTTGTCTGCACACTGTAGATCAGAAACCCGCCACCTGGGAGTAAATCGATGCCACTATCCTCGCACGATGATAGAGCTGTTTCCATTCATAACAAAGTTAAATAGAATAGGAGAAGGCAATCCTGACGAACATCGCTCTCCGTGGTGAACTCGGGCGAAAAAGTGCCGTAGGCTCGGACTCAGCTTCGACTAGTAGTATGAAACGATTGTAGTATTGAAATAAACTTCTCGGGCACACCCTTTAGAGCAAGGCAGCGTCAGAGCTTGAGGCAGTCAATTGAGCCGAAAGCCACTATCAGGTCGATGAAGATAGAAATGGTGGGTCTACGAAAGGAGTGGCTGTGTTCTGGAATTTGACGAAGAGTGAAGATGTAGTAGATACAACCTCGACCAAGTCTGAAACCAGCCGGGTTCTCACGCGTACACCGTTACCGTTCGGCAGACAATCGACAGAGTATGATACCGGCGAGAATCTTAGAGGCAATGCTGACTAAGCTAATTCCTCTGTGGTTTCAATAGGAGGATCTGTCACCTTGCAAATAGATATAGCCACCAATCACCACTCAGTTGGGACCTCTTTCCTCTCCCAGACTGTGCCCAGGAGATTTGTTAACTCCAAAACTAAGGCTGGACCTCCATCCTTAAAAACCGATGGGGACACCGCGTTGGGGCCAGAAGCCTTATGCCGTTTGAGAAAACTTATTTAGCGGGTAACCTCATTTTCAGATGAAGGACTAATGTCAACAGACAGTATTCGCTCAGTTGACTCGGGCAGAGGAGATTTTGTGTCGACGGGGAGCAGCTGAACTGTGTCTTATATCTCGATCACTGTAATTCTCCATTTTCTGTTTTACATTTCCTTCAACCTTCTTGTTTTCTTTCTAATTTTCATCCAAATGGGTAACCAAAAGACAGCAACAGAAAAAGGCAAAAGAAAATGCATAGCCAATGGTTGTCCAAACTGAACTGGAACTGACTCAAAAGGCAGTGGGGCGCAGATCCAACGCGAGAGCGTAAACGAACCATTCGTGTACTGGGCACCTTGGACATTTGAACCTGTCCAAAGGATGTATGATCCCATGAACTGGACACCGCCCCCCCCCCCAATGGATTGCGGTTTTCGCACACTTCGCCGCTACTTTGCGGGTCAGGCTTTGACTAGCCAAGGGGTCCGGTTGTGAATTCCTCGAGAAAATTCATCTGCCTAGGCCTGGACAACCTGGCAGTATTCGGTTCATAAGACAGTCATGGAACGTTTTTCTTTTTTATAAAGATTATTGTACCATGTTTTGCTTGGCATACAGTTTGTCCTGAAACAAGTGTGATATATATATATATATATGACAGTTTGGTAAACAACGATGTTGATTATTGTTTTTGTAGCTCGGGTGGTATAATTTGATGTTCAGTTGTTCGCCGAGCTTGGCAATTGTATTGCATATATATATATT
>UZAN01051253.1:0-10165 GCA_900618425.1 Echinostoma caproni | reverse complement strand
GGTTAAGGAAAGCGACGTGTGGGGTATTATGTTATCCTCTCTGAGTAGCATTTGAATACTTGGTTTACAACGAATAAGCATGTGATGAATGTGATGTATGCTTGCAAACGTAAAGATATTTGAAATTTTCCTCTGTTTCGCAAACAACTTGCTCGCACACGGTTGAACTATAATGATTGTATCTGAATTATTGTAGCGACCGTATTTGACAGTAGTAGGATGTGCGAATGTTTTGCCGAATGTGTCACTAACGTCAGCATCGCATATTTTCAGAAAAAGTTCCTCACGGGTCTTTACTTCGAAGTTTGGAACTGGCAAATTTTCATCCTAAGCGTTCGTGATCTCCACATCCTTTAGCGCTAACTAGACAGTATAATCTCTGCTGTTTCGGAATCGAACGTGTGTTTAAAGTAGGTTGCATTGTATAATTTCTGCTCCCCATCGAACAGGATCCTATTCGGAAGCCTTAACGTAAGACTGCACCAAGAGTCATGATTCAAGTAGGAAGAGTTGTATCGGAAGTTGAACGTCTGTTATTGGAAAGGAACTGCTCAAGTGGTGTTCCATTTGTCACCATGCTTGATGTTAAACGAAGTTATAGGAAGTATTAGGTGTCTCAGGGTTTAGTCAATGACTGAAATGCAACTCGGGAAGTCGGTGAATCCAAGTTAGTGAAACAGTGCGATAAGGGGGGACAAGGTACGCCCTATAGGGAACAACTGCTTGACTGGTGGGCGGAGTACTTCAACGAACAGTTCAGCTGTCCAGGCGCTAACCAGACTATCTCGTCTGTTGTAGCTGAGGCTCCGTGGATATTGTCATGTGCGAACCTCCTACTGAAGCAGAATTACGATTTTGCTTCCCGACCCGGAAGAAAGGCACCAAGGTGTGATGTAATTCCTCCCACTGTTTTTCAGATGGGGCTGGGGGAGGGCAATGACCTCGTAGATTAAATAAAGTTGAAATGGAGCGAGATAGGGCTGAGTGTAAAGGATGTGATGCGTCAGACAAGATAGAGTCACACAGACGGTCACACTCCTCAAGGTGTTGGTTGACAGTGGGATCAACCAGCCCCTCATAAGATACGAGTCCAAATCTAGAGATGCTTTCCAGAGAGCGTCTAATTAATATAAAATCCATAGACAATAGACCATGACATGGCGTAGAGGTATGAAGAAGTTAGCCCCAGCATTGGCTTCGGTTGGTGCAGCTCGCCTTTCAGGCTGGGGCACAAGGGACGAGGATTTCCGATGGCTAGTGAGATTGAGAGATATGGCTCAGAATAGATGTCAGTTGCGCGATTACTGTGCGGTTTGTTTGGCGAAACCCCGTTCCTCATGACACGAAAAATCTTCCAAAGGTGTACGGTGAAACTATAAAGAAAATTATTCATTCGTTCCCCGTGTTCTCTGTTTCCCCCATTTTCATTGAATCTTTTTGTACCCCTCCAAAACTTCATTATCGTTGTTTTGCACTGGCACCATGCTTTGTTCTGAAGCCTGTGCAATATATATATATATATATATATATATATATACATATATATAGGTCTAATCGAAAATGAAGCAACGGGTCTCTGTGAAACACCTGTCGGTTCGTATAAGCAACAGCATTTATGCTGAAGTAAATTTTTTCCCAAATAATAATAAGTAAACCTTGGGAGTCGTTATAGACGTGATTTCCGTGATTCGTTTATACTCAACGAATGGAATGGTTCAGAATGTTGTGGATACTCCATATCGTCAGTAGTGATTAACCTGGACCACTTTCAGTTAAGAGCTAACTAAAGAGAATAAAACAATTTTTATTTACAGCCAATCAACATTGGTAAAAATGAAGAAGTTTGTGTACACTAGTAGTCGATTGATCTGCCTTTGTTCCTTAGGACTTTTTCGAGTCTCCTCGACGTTGAATCCACCAACTTTGTTATGAAGTCATTCTCTATTTTGTGCTCCATTAGGTATCACACTTTGGCCTCCAATGTCCAATGTATAGGTAGCACATTGACCTCTCCCTTCAAAACAGCAAACAGATTTTCAACCACATTAAGATCCAGGCTATAAGGCGGGCAGTTGCATGAATTGGACCTTAGAGTGATGCATCGTTTCTGAATTCTAAGAGCAAACAATAAGTAAACCAAAATCTTTAACTAAATCAATTTTAACTAAACTCTCGTGAAACATGACACGGAGCGTTATCCTGAAAAACGAACACTTTACCCGACGATTTTTGTCTTGAAATTCTGGAAACATTTTCGTAATTACTGATACAAATTTCCCACTATTCATATTACCTTTGACTGATGTCCACCAACAAGGCTGACCATGTTTAATCCCTGCCCAGATGAGTCATCTCGACGGATGAGAAACTCATTTGGTGGAATAAGTTCTTTTGGGAAATTTTCACCACGAATGAATTTTTTGTGAGCCTTCCAAGGCTCGTTGCACGCAATGCACTCGTCGGTGAAATACACCGGTCGCCCAAATGACGCGTTCAATGCTGGCCTGGCACGTTCATTTGACAATCTGCTTCTTTACGGCGGCTGGCTCCTGGGAGAGGATAAGCCGGCTTCATGGATATCCCGAATTGCCGCTGCCCACGCTCAGCGATCTGCGGCATGTTCGGCGCAGATTGAAATTCAGCTTGATTTCCATTGGCGAACGCCGTAGACGGAGCGGAGACCAAGGTTTTCAGTATCCTTTCGTACCGTGCCAAGCGAGGTTTGTAGTTGTCCACCGTGTCGACAGCGCCAGTCGGGACAGGCAGGCGGTGCCAAGACAGCTTTGGTCAGATCGTTGTCAGACTTACGAAGAATGTAGTCTAACCATTGTAGACACTGCCGTTGAATTCGCGTCCTCAGCGGTACAAGCTTAAAACACCGATTCCTGACCACTTCATTTGAGAGTTGATCCCTCCATCGGACTCCCAGAATGATTCTTAAGCACCAGTGATCGAATACTTCTAATCTGCGACAGTCTTCGGCTCTAAGTGGCCAGGTTTCGCAGCCGTATAGCATGACAGGACGGACTGCTACGGAGAAAACTAGGATTTTTGTCTTGAGGCTGATTTCATTTCTGCGCCAAAGGGGATTCTTCAACTGTAAAAACGCCATTCTTGCAGTATCGATGCGCATTTGCACCTCGTCTTTAGCTTGGCCGTTGGGGAGAATGGTCGAACCCAAGTATTTGAAGCTTTCGACCGATTCGATCGGCTCGCCGTTTAGTAGTAAATCATTTTCGGAACGAATCGGGACTGTGGCAGAGGTTTTGGTTTTTGATTTGTTCACCTCTAGGTCGATCTAGGAGGCTTGTCGACTGATGCGGTCAACGATTACTTGGAGGTTGAACATTTCCTCGCCAAAGACGAGAATATCATCCACTCTGATGTAAAAGGAGAACAATTAAGGGGATAAAATCGCACTCTGAATTACACCTTAATTTGCAGTAACAGTTGGAAGATCTAATACCATTGACACAAGTGAGTTGGCGTCGGTCGATAGAATAGTTGTGCGTCCAATTCAAAAGATTTGGCGGGAGATTATGTTGCTGTAACAGTGACAATAAAACGTTTCTGTCAACAGGGCTAAACTTGTTTTTGTACTCCAAGAAACATGAATGATTTTCTGTTTTTGGTCTATAGTGGATAAAACGGAATGTAAAAGACGAGCAACGGCATCAAAGGTGGAGCGACGCCTACAATAAGCAAAATGATTGGAATCACAGAAATCAAGATTAGAAGATAGATCCTTAAAGATGATTCGCTCAAAAGTTTTAAGTGATGCTGAAAATGAAGCAATAGGCCGAAACTTACCCCTTTCTTTCTTAGTTACTGGAGTAATGCGAACATCACGCCGTGTGTTAACTAGTCTTCCTTCTGACAGACGGGTATCGAAATGAGTGAACCGGTTTGTGCGAGGTGGTTTGCACATGTTTTAAGGAGCACCGGAGATAACTGATTAGGATCAGAGGATTTATTTTTGTTGATAGCATTTAACTCCTTTAAAACTTAGTCTGTTGTGTCAGTCACGGGGAGGTGGAAATCAAGTGTCAGTGTATTTGGACTCGGTTAAGCTTGCACAACGTTTTTAACTAAAGCAAAAGGTTGGTTGAGCTCATTGAGATTGTAGCAGGTAAAGTTGAACGACCGCAGAGCAACTTCAGTGCGTTCCATAGCTGACGGCAAGATTTGTCTCCTAACACGGTGTCAACATACAGTTGATTGAGATGGGCTATCTCGCTTCCGATATAAAAGTTGACAGTTTTGACCCTGCTCTTGAGCGATACGCTCTTTTTTTCGGCCTACGTAACCGTTTTAGTCTATCAGAGATGAAGCGGTTGGGCTGTAGGTGAATCCATTCTTGAGGGCAACACACATCATAACTGGTTGAGATTGTTTGTAAGGTTTTCACAGAGGACTGAAATATCGGGATCAGAGAGTAGTTGTAAGTCCGTACCGGCAACCATGGATTCTAATTCCATGAAGTTGGCTGAATGATTTTGTCGTATACTTATCTTATGTGCATTGTTCTTCGTGAGGATTTGTTGTTTGCATTTACCATATACTGTAGATAAAACTTTAGTTAGACAGTGATCGGAATTGCTTACTGGTGCACATTTAAAGGCACGAGAGAAAGATAATTCTTTAACGAAAAAGTGGTCCAAGGAGGCATCATTTCTAGTGGAAAAATTAACAATGTTCTGAAGGGACATAAGTGTGTAAAAACTCATGCGATCTGTTGAAATCGCCAGCAACGATGAATACAGAGGTGACAAGTTTCTCCAACACGATTGGATAGAAAATATCCAGGAAGGTAGACAACTCACCAGGAGTACAGTCGGGATTGATGTATAGATTTGTAAAGATGATGGAAGACTGATGCCGGATAAAACGTAGTTTACATTCCACAGTGATACGAGAAATTTTTTGTGTACAGTGAGTGAATATGCATTTGGTGGAGTTACACCACGACCGGCGCACACATGTAATGACGTTGCCAGCTTTAGTTTTCCTTCCTGGTGATCTATCTGCACGAAATAATTGAAAGCTTTCCATCTGAACCAATTTGTCCTCGATAGATTATTGTAAGCCAGATTCTTGGAAAAGTAGCACAAATTTTGGAGTACTCTCCCTGATGAATCAGAAGACCGATGTTCGATAGCCTAAAAAGAATTGAGCAAACATTCTACGACAGAAGGATAGGAAAACCAATGCTCTCCAAGTTTCTGTGCCCAAGTACAACTCCCCAGCCAGCGTGATTTTTTCTCCGTTTACCAATTGAATTTCTAGTGATCGTTTTAACCTTATTTCTCACAAAACGAGTAAAAGCACTTAAGGATGATTCCTTGATATATTCTACAAATACTCGTACGGAAATTAAACTGAGCGCGTTGTAGGTAGTCATTGAGGTCACCGTAATTGATACGAAAGTACATCCAGAGGTAGTGTGATGAAATAGAAACAAAGCTTCAACAATAACAAAAAATGACGCGGTCAATTTCAAACTCCCCGCCTTTTTATCAGACTGCGGTTGTATCGACTAAATCATCACACTGCGGACGCCAAGTAGCGTACCGGCAGTTGGATCGTCTGAAGTTCGTACTGGGGAGGAATAGGCGATGATCGGAACGTGGAGCCAACAACCGTTTTCCTGAGCTACAGAAATCTAGTCCGAAAGGACCTCCCAGCTGCGCCTCATTCGACGTCAGCCGGCCTACTCGACCGTTCATATCTCCCGCTGAAATCATGATCTCAGGCCGGCTCGCTTTACGCAGGATGTTTAATTAACAAAATTCTCATGTTCGATGTTGTGATCGATTTACTTAGCAGCCTAGCGTAAATTTGTTGTGGTTTTACATTTTTTGTCTAATCATGTTATTATTTTGTTGTTTTGTTGCAGACTTGTGGATACAAACATTCTACGTATACTAAAACGTCGACGTGATGAATGTGCTATGTGGCATCGCTACGAAGCAGAAGATGTGGAGCGGTTTTGCAAGAATATTATTAATGAGCACGAAGAAGCCGCTGTAAACTATTTCATTAAATGCAAGTTTGTTTTACGGCGTCTTTTGTTCAAGACTGTGGTCCTGAGCATGAGAATCGAAGTTTATTATCCCATTTCATATGTCCGGTATAACGACGAAACAGTTTCATNNNTCATGAGGAGTTATCCGGATTTAGTTCAAGTCTGTATATTTAATATCATTTTATTCCTTAATAGAAGATGAATGAAACTCAGTTGGAAATAGTCGAATGTGAATATCATAAATTTATCCTAAGTTAAGATAGAAATACTTCTTCAGCCTGATTTTTCGAATACATGTGGTGAATAATTAGGTTAATAAGATGAAGTAATTTCAATGAAATAGATTGTCGAATTTTGAATCCATGATCAGGTAAGTGCATTGTTGACAAAAGTACCTGTGGTCTAAACCGCAATTCGTCATAATATTACAACTTTCATATTATATGCGAGATAGATCGCTGTCACTTTATGTACTCTTTCAGAAGCAGTAGGTTTGATAAGATCATCGTATTTCTATTCCCTGACTTTACCATAACAGTCTTGTTTACGGGCTTACACTTGGTGGATGGAAATTGTCTCAATGCTTCTCCAGGGGCAGGGGGAGAGATGGGATATGATCTACAAGCAGCGCACTAACTGGATGTAAATGTGGATAACCATGATATATGTGTCGTTCGAGCATGCTCCACTAGTGTCTGCAAGATGTATGAGTTTTCAGGGAGGGGGGGGGGGGCAAACGGTGTGATGCATAGACGCGCACGCACAAGACAATAATCGAAATGGGATTTAGAACTTGTGAAGCCAAGGTATGTCACAACACTGTCGCTCTCCCCTCCCACCTCGGGCTTCAAAGGAAACTGATAGGTCCGTGTACTGAACGACGATCGTGTAGATATCGCTTTGTAACTTGGAAAGTACTCAGGCCTGGTAACTGGTGAGATCAACACTCTGCGTACATCGATTTGATACACGGACAACCTGAAACTGAGACAACTTAATTTGTAAAAAATGTCAAAACATTCCTATAGAAATCATTACTGCACAATTTTATGGATTTATTTTAACTCTATCGGAAGACCGGCTATACCACCTAGCTTCAAAATGTCAACTTCCTCAAGCCTTGCAACTCTCGTTCTCCTCAAGCGTTAATCAATGTTCTAATTTACTGGTCGATTGTAAAGCGATTATCAATCAGTTAATGTTTTATCGCCAAATGAAAAAAACTGATGGGGCGAGATATGTTCGCTTCACTATTCATCAAATTTGTTTGCGGTCGCCGAAGAATGCATATCTCACAAGGCATTTCTGAATGACATTTTTGTTTATCAACTGGGAGTGATACTAGAGTAAGGTGTGAATTTATTGAACCCGGAAATTAGAATCCCTTGTTATGCCGCGCAAAACTTAAGATATTGAACACATATTCCGCTGTCGGAATGCACGAAGCAGACGCATACGGTCCAAGCACTGACAAAGTCTTTGCGGAGCAGTTACCAGTTATTGGTTCTTATTCGGAGCGCAGCTGTCGTTTTCTGCTTTTCGTTTTCCGTGTTTTACCCTTTCAAGCATTTGAGCTTACATTCGCACGTATGCCAGCCTTATTACCTTATTCGTTTTCCGTTTCAGATGGGGAACTGTCTTGGAATACGGATGTACGACATGCATTCATGAAACAGAAGCATCGCATGCTATGGGAACGACGTAACGGTCCTGTTGGAACTGGTGAACGAAGTGTTCTGAATACGCAGAAAGCCATTGCGAAAGCAGACGAGATCGTTCAGCAGAAAACCGATGATATGTTTAGCATACTACGTCGTACTTTGGGACCACGAAGTTTACCGAAAGAAATGCGACCCTGATTTGGAATCAAAGTTTCGGGACAGTAAGTTCTTCACGACTACTCTCTTTCATCGATGTTGTCTTGTCCTACTAGCCTACAGTATGCTGTCGATTGTCCTTGATAAGTTCCCAGGACTTAATTGTGATGGACGGCTTCCGATGTTAGATCTTACAACAGCTACTCCAGTGTTATTTTGGGTGGTGATGGCACAGCGTTTTAGTCGTTGTCCCTGGCGTGCTTTGGATCCTATGGTCCGAGGTTCCAGCCCCACCACTGCCACCCACCTTTGGTGGTAGGCAGCCTTACTGTCGTTCTATTCAATACTACGCCTAACCTGGAGGGGCCTTATGTGGTTTGCCACTTCAAGTCTTGGGTTTCCATCGTTGAACAGGAGATCTTCTTGACTATGGGGTTTACCCCGTCTGCTGTTCTTACAAATGTGTGTAATAAAAGCTTAGCTATTATGTAGAAGCAGATTATTGTTAGGAATCGTAAACAGTGGCGTTCGTGCATCTTCTCAATTTCTCTACCGAAATTCTAAATTTTCTCTATGATCCTACTTTCAACCTTTCCCGTCTTTCTCCTAATGTTCATCCAAGTGGGAACCAAAACCGGCGCACGATAGTGCATGGTTAATGGTTGTACAAACAGAATTGAACTGATCGTCACTTGATAGACGTGATCTCTGTCGATTCAAACCAACCGGTTTGTTGCCGTTAGTTGTGCTACCACCGCTACCACAATTAGTTGATTAATTTTTAGTGTTTTCAGCCCCGGTTCAAGTCGTCAGTAGGTTTGTATATTTGAATGTGTACAATCGGCAATTGTATGTCAACGTTCCTCACGTCAACAAACAGACGTTCGAGATATAATATCACAGAATTACAATATGCAGCTGTACCAGTAAATCTAAGACATTTGAGTGCGCAAAATGTGGTGGTACAACTTTGGTAGTTAGTTGTTTAGAAGATGGTCAATATCGGACGCATTTTCCACCATCATAACTTCATTCAGTTGATTTTTTTCATTACATACCTTAGTCTGATGAACAATAGATGGAGAAAGCCCCATAATCATGAGGACCTTCTATTCAGCGATGGCTATCACGATGAGACTGCACCTTGACATGGTGTGATGGCTTGTGCACCTTTGTGACCCAACGAGCTACACTGAATGGCTTTTGATGAGCCAAAGATCTAATCATGCCCGGGGGGTTGACGGGTAGAGGTCAGGCAAATTCCAGTCTCCTGGGCCTCCAGGTCGAGGGTTCGACTTGAGTTGGCGTCTCAATCGGTAAAGTTTTGGAGGTGTAATTGATCCAGGTTAATGAGCCTCAAATACGGGCTGATCGCTGCCTTGCAGTTAGGTTCTTGTTAGAACTAAAGGCTCTGGTTGAGAACCTCAGTCGTTCTCCTGCTTAGTGGTCGGGCTCCTTGGCATTAGCCGCAACATTCAGTTGTCAATGATCGATACGCACACCCACATAGCCTTCACAGAAACAGGAAGGAAACAGACAATCGGTGTTCGAACACCTATGACACACTGGAACGAATTCCTGTTGAGATGGCGGGTGCATATAACCCTTACTACTAGGTAGGCTCGCTTAGCATGCGGTGTTTGCAAAGTTAGGTTTTCAGTTTTTACAACGATTCACCATGTACTTTTGTGCGTCGGTTTTGGTTGCTGTCTTTTGGCCGCCGATTTGGATGAAAGAGCAGATGGGAGATCGGAATGTTGCGAGCAACTTCAAGCGGAAGATAGAGAATTCATATAGATGTAGGTTGCAAGAATAATGAGTAGATGCTTGAGCGCCACTAGTTGCGACACCCAACCATATCGCTCAGTGTCTCTAACCATCGGTGTTTGCAAAGGTACTCTGTGAATGTAAGAGAAAAAAGATGACTAAACTAAGCCTTGCCACAGATATCTCATGTTGGCAAATGACAATCAAGGCTTCCGTATGCGAGCCGACACGTGATCCGCGATGCGTCCATCGGGTGAGATATAGCTACCCAAGTAGCCTTATTAATTTTCGCACACACCTGAGTTCAGACTATGTTTCAAACAAATCATGGCACAATAATCTTTATGAAAAAGAAAACAATCCATGATTTGCTCGGTGGCGTACTACGGCTAGGTTGCCGAGACCAAAGCAGGTGAATTTTCTTACAGGGTTCACGACCGTGGGCCTCGGCTAGCCAAACTTTGACCGGTAAGGTAACGGGGCAGTATGTGAAAACCACAATCAATTTGCGAAACCTGGCCTCCGAGCAGATCATGCCCAATGACTATCCATCTTC
>UZAN01051252.1:0-12543 GCA_900618425.1 Echinostoma caproni | reverse complement strand
GGAATTGGTAAGACCGATTTATACAGAGGCCACTGTTACCATGCTGCTCCATGTGAGACCCAAGTCCACATCTTGTAATATCAAAAACAGGACGAACAATGTTTTATGAAAGTGAAAGGGAAGAGGTCTTATACAGTGCACCCCCAAAACAGTAAATCATTTTGCTGTTCTTGTGTGTGTGTGTGTGAATATTTACCCTTCCATTTTGGTTGTTGAACTGTGTCTGAAATAATAAATTGATCACTGACGACTGGCCTATTCTGCACCTGCTTCAAGCAGTGTTCAATAGTTCATCTATTCCTTTGAGATTATAATTAACTTTTGCTCTCGAATAATCATAGTAATGTTGTGAGGTATTGCTCACGTTTAGGAGTAGTGTAAGGTGCGCTCTATAGGAGACGACTGGTGGATTTACACTAGATATGGGGGCAGAATAAATTATTTATTGTTTTCACTACAGAAGAGCCCTAGGAATCGTTAAGCTGTGAAAGATGGCGGTCAAACTTACTCCCCAAACACATTTGTCACCTAGATAGTGTGAGGATCACAAGCTGTTTGCGCTGTTGCGGATGTTCATTTTGAATGACTAGTGCCCCAGCGTATTTCAGAAAGCCGGTGGTTTCATGTGTGACGAGATTACAATCTGTTTTCAAAACAACTGATATCTAAAAGGGTTCATCTAAAAGCATCCGCAGGTCAACTGTACATGGGAAAAGATACCAGGTGCAGATAATATGGGAATCGTCCTTCAACTGCCCCTCAAAAGTGACAATGCAGGCTGGCTGATTACCAAGCATCTAAAGTCATTCGGACAACGGCAGTGAAGAATTGCTGAACATATACCGGCCTGGCTTCGAAAAGCGATAGATGAAATCTCTGTACGTCAGACGTCTCCGTATGGTCCGTAGGAAACTCTGGTCGTCCACCACAGATGACCTGGTCGAAATGAGGTAAAATGTTATGCTGTGAGATGCGTTTAGGACCTGCTACAACACAAAAAGCACCAAAATTCTAAAACACGTCGCGGAACCAAACATTCAAAATGATCGTCTCCAGAAGCGTAGATAGCTTGAATGGCTTATCGCTTTGGCGCCACCGTGGCAGCGAATGTGTTTTGGATGGCCGATGAAAATAAATAAATAAATAAAGATGGCGCAAAATGATCCAGGATACATTGCGCAATCCGGTGTTTTGGATTCTCAATTCAAATTTATCATGGAAAAACTCTGTTTGCAACTGTTATTTCCCGTTTTACACCATATTGTTTCAGTGTTCTGCAGTTTATTGTGCATTTTACACACACTCACTGCCCTCGGTGGTGATAAACACCTTCCTGGATTTGGGAATACTAAACCAACGGTACAAAGGAGAATGTCAAAAACTACCGACAAAATAGTTAAACCGAGTTACTTGTTTTGCACTTGCATTTATGTGTGTTTGTCCAGGTTCAGGCGTCAAAAAAGGTTCCTGTTGAACGTTGGCAACATATTTTTTGCAATAACGACACAAAGTATTTATCCCTCACTCGCTTTTATTACGGTGATTATCTCATTCACAATTCACTTTGATGCCCCCGCGCGTTACAATATCTCAAATCTGCCATCAGTCGGTATTTTACTTGGGCATTTTGCACAAACCGGTTTGATTCGTTCGTCATTGCCGATGTTGTCTTGTTGTTGTTATTGTTGTTGTTTTTGTTGTTGTTGTCAACGTGTGGGATGTGACGAGTGATGCCAGTTACGTGCAATTTTCTCACGTAAATGGTCCACCGCACTCCTCTGCCACCACCACCACCGCGTCTTCCATCCACGCCAACAGGTGAAAACAGTAAAATAAACTCCACATGGTACATTTATCTGTTTTTATCATGAAAATTAAAAGCGGAATTGTGCCCTTGAATTTGAATCGCTTCATGGAACACTGACGGGCAAATGCAACACTAAACAAATTTAACTTTCGGATTTTCTCCTTCTGTTTACCTATTTGATACCTACTTGATACGGAAACTGGGCACTTTCTTTATTCAGGTACGCAATCGAGGCCGATCAAAGGCTCCCAAACAAACTATGGGAGTTTTAGACTTCAGTGTAGGGATTGAAATTCACAAACTACGGTAGAAAGAGCAGACAGCCTCTTACTTCGACCAATACTGCGAATGACTCGAATCCCTGTAATTCACAATCGTCCTGTCACATTTCAGTATATGCAAGTATAGCACTAATGAAACAGAAAAATCAACTAGGGAAAATGGGAGGAATTGTCACCGAAATTTCTCAAG
Organism: Echinostoma caproni; assembly: GCA_900618425.1. Lineage (NCBI taxonomy): Eukaryota > Metazoa > Platyhelminthes > Trematoda > Plagiorchiida > Echinostomatidae > Echinostoma > Echinostoma caproni. Next base: position 10,265 of record UZAN01051252.1, on the reverse strand, counting down.
TTTAATACCCATAGCAACGATGAAGCAGATTTAATTTTCTTACGACTGAAAACAGTTGATTCACACTCGTATGACACATCCATGGTGGATGGCTTATTTATTTCATTGTTCACAGTTGTTGGAATTCACAAATTGACTTAAACAATGGTCGGACCTTGCAGTCTGTGTATAATTATGCCAGGACACAACGGATCGGCAGCAGAATCAAATATGGCAAAGTAAAAAAATTCGCAGTAATTCTGTATAACCATTGATTAATAATGACTAATAATGCTGAGTAATCTACGGTGTGTGACCTGGTGTATCACCTTGAGATAAGAAGGAAATTCCGGCCTCAGTGCACGATACCAGACCGGTTATCCAGGTGAACACTTTTCTTTAAGTAATCCCCATCGAAAGTATTGACAATAAGTCCTTAGAACCTTAGCTACTCCGGTTCACTCCCGAACGTACACACATGCACACACACAGACACAACAAGTGAAGGAACAAATAGTTTTGATCATTGTAAACTGCGCATCAGATCTTAGGCCTTAATCCTGAAACTAATCTCGTATCTTCGCCCACCCCAACCAAACATTTATCCTTTCCAAATATTGAAATGCGTTAGCGAATGTTTGACCCGTCCATAAATAACTCGAATTGAATTTTTTCACCATTTCGTGATCCGTTTAAAATATGTTCGGCGGAGAGGGATATGAGAATGATTGGAGAAGTAAAAATATATCCTCTAACATCCGTTNCATCCGTTGTACCTTTTGAATATAGTTGTATATTCAACAGAGCATTGAATAGATCCGCTATAAATGCATTGATCACGTCATCTTGAATTGCATCGACGATTAGTTGTCTTTACTTTGCATTATTTGGGTAGATGATAAATTGATCGCTTCGTTGGCTGAGACATGTTTGCAGCAATCCCTTTAAACAAAGTACACTCTGAACAACGAAATGGCTGTGAATGACCNTGAATGACCTAATAAAGTGGCCTCTTCCAATCCATTGACTCCCTTCACCGAGATCTCAGGAAAACGGTAGCTGACCGCGAACAAACGAGTTGTAATGCACTTGTCGGGTGTTTTTTAATGAATGAATGTATTTTTTAACTATTCAGTAGGTATAAATTCTGTAGACCTGCATCTGCAACTGTGTGAACAGTGAGACATGTTTTGTCACAAAAAACAAACTTGATCTACCAGCAATGCAAAACATTATACTCGAGTTTCTTTATAGGGCAGACATCATCACCTGTTACATCCGTAATGCATGCCACCTACTTGTCGCCAATTAATTCTGGGCCGACCGAAATGCTAACTAATCCTATTACATCATGCTGCATACAGAATAAGCTAACAGTCACAAAACGTGAACTGTAGTGCTGACAACTTGATTGATTGAACTATTCCACCAGCCTCCGAGAACCGATGACCCGGAAATACCCCCTGCGCTACAACCTAAAACGGTTTTATCCGCTCCGTCGGATCAACTAATTCTTGAAGTTCTCACAGTCAAAGAGAGCATTATGAAGTCCTGTTGGGGCAATCTGCGGTTAAGCGGCTCATTTTTGATGAGCGTCCAATCACACATAAATCTAAACCGGTCAGCTTGATCCGAAAGTGATAATGAAAATAAACCGATCTCGTTTTATCCCTGAGCGACAGAGATCACACAGTTGAACACACCGTGGTATCACCACAAATATTGCATTTTTCCATGCGGTTTCCGATTGTAAAATAAGTCTCTTCTTCATGTATTCTACAATAATAACGTAAAGTTGTACTATTATTTTATGATAATTTAATCGTCACTTCCCATATTTCGTAGGTTTTCGAGTACCCCGGGGGGCAACTAGCGGGATAGTTGGTCCTTTAGGAAGGGAACAAAACCTCCAACTTGTTTTTTTAGTTTTCCAGTTTGAATACTGATGAATTATTTGCACGGCATCAAAAATCACATTTTGTGATTATTGGATATGCCAAGAAACAAACAAATCAAATGAGATATATCGTTAATAACTCTAGAAGAACGTTTATGTTTCTTTCAATGAACTGTTTTTCTTCTATTTTGTACCGCTTTACATCTAACTTTTAATTAGTTGAGATTCAAGCTGTTGGAGCAAAACGGTCATTAGCCTTTCGAGTTGTAACATCGTAATAAGAATGTTTGATCGTTCACTACGTGACTGGTACAATTGTGACCTCTTCTTTAGTCAGCTAACCACGACGATTGAGCTCGTGATAAGTGCGCAATTTGTAGACCTGACTCGTCCGACTGTGAATTTGTACACGGGCTACTTCCGAGTCACCATTATCCTGACGATGATTATAAATAAATAAATGCGTTCCCAACTGTGTGCATTTCAACTTTATTTTGAAAGAGAGAGGTGGTGGTGGCTTGGCGGTAAAGTCGCCCCAGAGGATGTGTTAAAATCCCACCACCATCAACACCACCAACACTTGTTTTCCCTATTACCTGTTTTATGGCAGCCCTTTCAGTGGTCTCTTCCCCCTGAAAATTGTATCGTTGTATATTCAACAAAAGTAAGTAAAATGTAAAAATAAAAGAAAGAAAGAAAGAGAGAGAGAATATAGCGGGATAGAAGGGAAGTAAATCTGGACGGTCTGCAATGTTCAGTAAGATGTCATTCCACTCTGTTTAACTCACTAATGCATTGGTGACCCAATTATACTAAAACCAATCCGGCTGCGGTCAAAACGTGTTTTGCGTCGGAATGAGGTGATTAGCATACTCTCCGGCTCCGCATCAGCAGTGCGGTCACCAAACAAGGCCAAACAGTGTCCTGGAAGTGGACGGATTTTGTCCTATGATGCTTGGATAATAGCTAATTACTATTAGAAATGCTTTCATCTTTTCGCTAATAGTGTCAGACGTGCTTACCCTTACGTACAGACATTCTTCGTGGGTCATGTTTCAATGGGACAATATTTTTCTGTCATTTGAGGTGATTGTTGCAGCTAAACCGTGTGGAACACAAAGTTTGTCTCTCTCTCTTTTTTTGCTATCATCAGTTCTCTCTAGCCTGATCAACACCTACATTTATTCTAATGGCATAAAGCAAAGCATTATTGCTCAGTCCATAGTCAGTTAAAATGGATCACTCACTGGGCAGAGTAGCTCCGTTCTGCAGGTATTCGACTAAGCAGTAACAACGTGGCTAGTCGACACAAGGACGGCGTTTTTGTGCTCAGTGTAAAGGCTATCTCAAAGTCAAAGTTTAAATATGGGAAATACAAGCGAATGCTTTTCTTGACCCGTGGGACTTTGGTACAATTAAATCAAGTTGCGGATCATAGAGATATAAGGACCGTCGCAAGATTGCATTGTTTTATGTGCGGGTATCAAAACTGAAGACGTGGTCGTGTTTTATCCAGTATGTGCCTCACGGAAATAATTTTGAGCGCAGAAACAACATGAGGTGGTAGAGAGTTCCAAATACTGCACACTCTGAGGACAAAAGAATGACGTCGACAGTTTCGGAGCAATAATTTGAATTATTACCCCCTGAGGCAGGTGTTACGCAACAAGATAAACAGTGAACGACTTGGGTAATCAGGGTTGTGTGTGTGGAGTACAACCCCAATGTATCCAGTTTTTCCATGTATGTTTTGAAATGCATTTCTCTGACCGTCTTAATGGTCATTCCTCTTCTTTTCAAAGCCTCAGAATCGCCTTGTAGTCATGGATTTCACGCCTAAATGTTGTACTGTATGTGGGGTCGAATGTAGGCGAATAACAAACGTGGTAACAGTATAGGTTGGAATTTGTCAAATACTCGCATTGGCAAACACGCATGTCTTGCAGCTGTGGACGATGCCTTGGAATAGCTTAAGGAACAACTTAGCTCGCCTTCAGCGATGGCAGCGGGATCCTTCTCATTCGAGCCGCACGAAAGTTGTTGACAATCCCAGAAGTGCGGTAGCCAAGTTTTGTGATGAAGGGAGCCGACAGTGCATTTCGATGCTTTGAATTCAATGTCATTTTTGATCAATTTTTGAATAATTTCACGCAGTTCTTCCCACTGGTCAACGACCGGGTATCTTTTGAAAAAAGGGATGAATAAACGCTGGCAATAACAATGCACAGCAGTCTTCACCAGCCAAAATTCTTTGTAATCTTAGATCTGCGGTAGGTTGCCTAGGACAGTAATCTGTGACAACTTGAGCGGGGGGAAGGGTGATGAGAGTAAAAACGGCTTTTCGAGTAATTTTGTCTCAGGATAGCACGAATCACTGGGGAGTGTAGATAAGTGCTCGTCGGTTTCTATGTGTTTTGAAACAGAACTCGTATCCTATGATTGCTGGTGTGAATCCAGTGACGTTTATCAATCGATATTAGGCCTTCTGTGTACGTTGAAAAGCCCTTATATATAATTAGGATACGAAATCACTTACCAAATGGTTTGCTTAAATCCAATGACCTTCGTGGTGAAAAATTGATCGGAAATGTCTTAGCTAATAACTATTCATGATCATACGCCAATCAGAACTATGCTCGCGTTGACCGGCCCACTGGCTAAATTAATGACGGTCAGAACAGCTGCGATGAAAGCAAAGCACACCTGTTGTCGTTGTAGTGGTACTAGCAATTAAAAATAGGCAAAGCCACCCCACTGATCATTAACCACGTGTTGATAGCAATTTCTTGAATACTATTGACTGAAGCGGGCTATAAAATGCTACTTGATTCAGATGATGAATAACCACTTTTGTTCTGTATTGCACTCATTCTCCCCCGCCCACATCGCACCCCAGCAAACATAAATGCACTGATCAAGACAGCAACTGAGTGCATCCTTTTGTGACAGGTACGGGATTTAGAAAATGTATTGCGGTTGTTTAACCTCTGCTCATCGGCTTCGGTATCAACCTGGGCGATGAGTAATCAAAAGGATGCTATGCACCAAGTATCCGCTAAACATTTATCCGATCTGTAAGTGATACTTTGAAATTTCCCGAGCGAAAAGGGCAAAGTTCACTGTAATTTAAAGTTAGTGCTCATGGCCTGGAGACGGCTGCACGGTCGACAAACAAAACAAGCCCAGAAGGAGATCAGTAAGTGCAGTTGCATGGTTGGCGGGAATGAGGATCCAAAGTATCTTGAGTGTTATTTGTTGGTGGTGGTTTAACTGTGTTCCCACCCTACGAAAGTTTAATTGACTTCATTACCAAAAGCGAGAGACGGCTGGCGGTGAACTGGTTGATTCCAAGGTCAAAACATACCCAAAGACTAAATAACCTCGAAAAATACTGTAAATTTCTACGGTGCAATTTTGCTCATGTCATTGTTCCCCGGTTCGCTATGCGCTTCACTAACAGAATGAACGTCAGCGGAATTGCGTAAATCACTAGTTTACTCGATGCTTNGCTTGATCGGGTCAGGTGTGCTATGATTTACACATTTTCTCGTTGATACCCATGTCGGTTATATCCTTTTTCGTTTAAATAATTCTATTTCAGCATATAATCGAAGGCAGGTCTTAGCTTTGTAAAACCACAAAACGTTACGTGAGCATGAAAACACAGCTGATAAAATAGCAACAATTACCATCCATTCCTAGGCAACTTAATAATGCATTCTAAAACATGCAGAAAAAACGAAGAAGAGAATTCAGGGGAAATACCTCAAAATAGTAAGGTGATATTGCACAACACAAAAAGCGACTGAATAAGTAATACTGAAAAATGTTTGAGTATAGGCAGGTAGGCTTACAGCGAGTGATTGACAATCGTACGGTCTATCACTCATTGGACTCATGCTCAATCAATATCGAAACCATCACCCGAATTCACCTAACAGATTACTAAAATCACTCGGCAAAGAACAGGAAGGTAAAGAAATATACTTGAGTGGTATTGAGTAGACATAAGAAAAATAAACGAACACATTGACTCGGGAAACTAAGATTTCGAAAAATTACCTAGTTCCATTTGGGATTTTCGAGCGGCCACAGAGGAGAGCACAATAGCCACACCATCGGTTGAAGCACAACCAGAGTGGTCATATTAGTTGTGTTTCAAACGGTCGAGGAGTCGGAATCACGCGAACCTATTTCTGTACTGCATCTAGTTGGAACCTCATAACATACAGCACCTGGTCAGATGGATGAGGGTAATAGATGAAAATAGATGGAACACATTTTCATGATAGGTTTTCATTATAGGTAATGAAATACCACCCGAGATTCAGAAGCTTTGTGCATTAGACAAACGCAAATTTCGCAGTTCTGTTCATAATTCACAAACAACAACAGACTTAGTATTGAACTGTGTAAACATAATCCTCGGTGGGAGACAAACCCACGCACAGGCAGCCTACGCTTGTGTACAACACACTCTCACCCGGCTGAGGTCTCCTCTCCTTTAAATAATTCAAACAAGCTACGGAATCAAATGTAATCCACCAGTTGACACGTAAACTGTGTGTCCGGGAGTTGTTTGCTTGAAATCCACCAGAATCGTACAGAAATAACTCCAAGGTTGTGTTATTTGTTCACATGGTGTTGTTGTGGTAGTTGATAGTAGCCTTGTTTTTGAACTGGGTTACATCTGTTGTACACTGTGACGCTGTTTCTTGGAAAAGTGTATTGGGGTTGAAAAATGAAAGACCCCATTTGCTTTTAGAACTGCTTCTCGTATTATCTTTATCTTTATCTGTCACAGAGTCCCAGAACTTCTCGTCATTGAATGCCCACATTGCACTTTTTCTCTATAGTGTAGTGTCATCTTCAAAAGCCGGATATTGACCAAACATAATTCCTCCAGAGAACAATGAACCCGGATTTGGAACAGATATAACCAGGTTGATAAACGATGGGATAAGAATGAGCAACGTCAAAAAAGTACTAGACTTGTGAGATACTGCTCACTTGTGAGTAATAAGTAACATAGTTGGCGATTACTTTCGACGATCAAAAATTAAGAAGACCACCGAGGGCAAATTGCTGTATCTCATAGAATAACTATCAGTTGCTACGTTCATTAACCGTCGGGTGACCAGGAACTTTGATGGTGTGTTTCTGAGGAGATTTTCTGAATTATGTATGCCAAATTACTGACGTCCCATCTGTTGTCCTCAATAAATGATTATCCTCGACCATCACCGCCTTCTGGAATTATAACACTCGGATCGGCGTCTTCGACCTCCAAAATATTCTAGCTGCACAAAAGATGAAGTGATTCAACCTTATGGATGCAAGGCACGAAGGTATTCGGAACACAGTGTGATACTTCTCTGTTTTGAAGACGAGGTTGTCAAAGTGACCCCCGAGAATTATTTCCTTAATCCTATAGAATCCATGGAGTGAAAATGTGAAAAAATACAGCCATTTCATAATTGTTAGTTATCTGAGCTGTTCCGTACTGCTCACTTAAAATTACTGCTCAGGACCCTTGTGAAGACCACATGATTTCGTATTGGTGGATTGGTGCCTCATATGGTTGTTCACCGACTATGATAAATACATTCTGTCACCTTCCCTCTTTTCGTTTTTCGGTTTTCCCCGAAAACGTTGTCTTCCTAGCTTTTGGCTGCGATGACCGATTCTTTTGGACCAAATAACGCAGAATGTCATTGACAAATTTGCATTACACTGAATCCGTTCAGGATATAGTTGATTAATTTAAATGAGTTCTTCTTGCTAAGTAGCTTCCTATTGGTAAATTGGGGAATAACTGGTAAATAAACGAGTCGGTCACGGTCGAAATTCATGGAAGTAATGTGACCCCGCAGGGTATTTAGAGACCTATTATTTGTTCAGCCAAGATGATCTACAGATTACATTACAAGACCCATGCTCAGGATTCATTCAATGGATTCCGATGGATCTTCTCATGACAGAAAATTCACACGAAATTGGTGAATTTATCATGAATCGGTAACTCCGGTGGGTATTATATTGTATTTTATTGTACTGTGTTGTAAAGTGCTTCCAATGTGAATATAACCGAGCTGTCGGTGTTTTCTCGTAGGTCAGCTGGTGGATCACCTAGCGTAAAAAATCGTTGGTGGAATCTATACATGGGTTACAGCTTGGTTCACCCCTCAAGCACCAGCTTCCCTAGCGCATTTTATTCTGTCACCACTTGATAATAAATATAAGGACGCAAGGGTCTGTATTTTAGACTGCAGCGGAATATTTCGAAGCTTCCTTCTAGTCTGATAGACGTTGGTGTCCATCCGCCTACCACAGACCTCCTAAATGAATACATTTTGTTTCCGTTCTTCTCTTCTGCATACTTAGCCTCCATGCCTGTTTTCAAGAACCCTGGTGATCGAGTACGATGATGAAATTGTTTATGGTTCACCCCCTCTGACTAACTCTGACGTACTCACTATACAGTTAGGTATTTCACTACTTAACATGTGGTCTTCCGCACTAAGCTGTCTATGTACAAATCCCTGTATGTTGATGTTTTGCCTTCTCTCTGAAGAGATCAACAATACTCTGATTCTGTTGCGATTTGTCAGTTGCTATTCATTAAAGATTATCGTTTTATTAATGAATATCAAATAAATACATGGGTATTATTCTTTACCATTTCCTCACTTGGTTCGAGCACGTCAAAAATGTTTTCAAAACGTCAAGAGGTGCTCATTTTATGCGCTGTACCTAGGGGTCTTGTCCGCCGATTTGCACTTGCCGAAACAACGCATGCAAACCTACATTTCAACACCCTAGCTCTATGCCTCCCCTGTAATTTATCCTGTTCCAGTACTAACGGGTGTGTACGATATCCAAACTATTCAGACGTTTAGAGTATCGAGCTTGGATTAGCCCATTCGATTGTTCAGAGGCACCAGGAACAATCTTCCAAGGAGTCAAAACCACACCCAGTACATCAAGAGTGCCTGGTGCCTCTGAAAGATCGAATGGGCTAATCCAAGTTTGCCTCTCTAAAATTGATTCAGCCATTCGCACAATATGGTGATCGTCGACTGTGTAGCTCAGGGGTCAGGGTTTGAATTACCAACCGCAATGTTCGCGATTCGAGTCCTGATAGGGACACAACAATTACGCACTGCTGACGAATCCCAAACAGGACGAAACAGCTATCCCGTAATCTTTGTCGGTTATCACAAACATTTCCATTGCGTTTGTATTCAGACGTTCATTCATGTCTAAACCATACACATCACAGCGTTCAGGACAAATGCAGTTTGGCTATGCAATTTTGTATCCGTAAATCCATTCCCGAATGGTCCACAAATTGTATGGATGATTCAGATAAAAGAGATCACACAGTTAGATACAACAAACAACAACCATCAGTTTGTCACCATCATTTTTTTTCGTGATTTGATTGGTTTGATTTATGTAGGACCCCGGGAGACTGGACGGCGGATATTGTGGTCAATCCTGATTCATTACAGGCCTTGAAAGTTGAAATGAATAAACTCGATGCTGTTTAGCCCAGAGATCAGTGATCAACTTCTTGAGCCAGGTCATCTCAGCTATTAAAATCATTATGGGTAAATTACAAATCTGATGCTTATTGAATCCCATAGGATCTGGACACACTGGGTTTGCTTGGTAGTACGTTTATATAGCACTTTATAACGTTCACTTACGGGTGTTGAACAGTTGGTTGTTTCAATGATTCATCGAGCAGTGACTTGAATAAATCGATGGTTGGAGCACAAACAACTTGAGGTGGAAGATAGTTTCAGGATTACAAACTCTGGGGCTGAAAGGGTGGCACCTGCGGTCTAGCCGACTCTTTTGGAGTCAAATTTTAACTGAATGTCCCCTGAGGTGACCATCATTGGATAGTGTTAGTAAAGTACTATACTGGTGGATGGGTTGATTTAGTACGAGGATCATGTCTCACCGTGGTCGACGGTATTCGGATGAATCAATTCCGACAATATACAGTCCTTCACCGTAACTTTTAGAGTGTAACCCTTTGACTATTTTGGTTTTTGTTCTCTGCGGACGGTCGACTGCCTTTTGGTCGCGGGGTAGCCATGGATTCCAAGCTTCTGTAGCATAGTTGGTGTGTCTTCTAATGTAAGTTGGTAGTAAACGGGGTAATAGGTCTGCTCCGAATGATCCAACAACATGTTTTGTCAATCCACGTAGGTTTATGGCCATTGATAACTCTCAAACGCAATGTGGGCAACATTCTATATCCACACGAACAATAACTCCCAAATCCTTTTCGTTTGTAGGACGCGTTAATGGTTGATCTCCAAGTAAGTTTAGAGAGCGATCCCTGTGACAAAACGATACAATCTTGAAATTCTCA
>UZAN01051250.1:0-19205 GCA_900618425.1 Echinostoma caproni | reverse complement strand
TTCAACACTATGAAGAATTTGGCGGTCTCCATGTAAGGCGGTGCTGTTTTTTGTGCGAGAAGTTCGTGCTTGACAGAAACAGTCTGTGGTCAGCACAAAGTTGGAGTAGGCGTTCACCGTTGTCAGTCCTGTTGATTTGGATTGCATGCGAACCGCCAAGTAACCTCTCTGATTCGTCCAGGGATCCCACATGAGCATTGAGGTCTCCAGCGACTATCACAATGTCCGTTGACCGAGCGCTTTGGAGCAGTATAGAGAGGTCCTTTTAGAATTCATCATTTGTTTCTGGTGAACTGCAATCCGTCGGTGCATACGCGGATACGACGAATAAACATCGACGCTTCGTTCTGTAACTGTGGACGCGTACTGAACCATCCAGACGTACAACGCAAAGTCGGCTGTTAATCGGGATCCAATCGAGAAGTGAACGCTCGGCCGTGACATTTAGCGCAATCCCATCCGACGCCACGACAAGGTTAGATTCCGTGTTGGTTCGCGAACTCACCCCTGCTCCTGCTCCCTGCCCATTCACACATTTTCACACAATAACACCAATCCCTCAGAACTGGGTCACACGACCAACGTGTCACATAACTGAAAACCCGGAAGCTCAGATCTGAGAAGGTGGTGTGCAACACACGCACATACAGGAACGCATACAGTATTCTTCAAATTTTATTGTTCACCTCCCAACACAGGTTTTCTCCTCATATAAACTGTAACAGCATGATTACGAGCTATTGAAAACAATTGCTCGTCTGAAATTGTGCTATTATGATTTATTATTTTTCAGGTGTTGTAGTTGATTAAGTGGGTGATTGAGCAATTGGTTGAAATATATGACCCTCTTTTCGAGTTTTGTAGTGTACCATGGATGAGTAATATGTCAAACTATGAAATTTTCCCGGAACACAATATGTGTGAGTGTCTGATTTTACCATGCATGCATTTCAATCACCGGGGGCGAGAAGGGTATCACATTATGGGGATTCTGTTGACCAAGTCTTGGATTTGGTCGTAAAACGCTTCTATGACAAGCCTTTCCGCTGGCAAGATGAGGAGATGACAGTGGTTTTCAGAGGAGAGCATTTGAAACTTGCGATAGTGATTCTTGGAGAGATGGGTTCTGCTTAATCAGGGCATATTTTAGCCATTTACTCAGAACGAAAGCTAAGCTCCATAGCCTTGACAGTGGGTCTCGTGTGTCAGAACCGGTTAGTTACCTCAGTGTTGGGCATTTGGATTCGTTTTCATCTCGGATTGGGTAATCCTAGTTCCATGATGCAAACAATGTCACTGGCGTAGTTGCGTAGAGTACTCATCTCAATGCACTCACTGACTCCCAGCATCTAGAAAAACGCTGACATTCCAGCGACCTTTTTGAGTACGTTATTGTTTACGTATTCTCCTAGCTTTTGAAAGGGTGTCGGATGTGCTTTTCTTACAGCATATCATGAGGGGAAAATGTGTCTATTAATTGATTCATGGCGGGACTGGGGAATATAGCAGAGATGGCATCCCCAGTACCATTCAATCTTATCCTTATTAGCTACAAGGCTCCATCGTGATGGTCGTTGTTACAGTCTCAATCAAGCTAACCCGGGCACAGAACTCGTATATTCCAGAGCACGTAGCTTTACTGAATGAATCATGCGTCACATGACAATCTACAATAGGACAATGACAAACAGGTCAACCAATAGGAATGAGGTGTGGTGTCTGTGTGCGTGTGCGAGCGGGCGAGCGAGCGCCCGCGTGTGTCCATGTGTATGTGGGTGACGTAAACACAGGTCTTCGTCTGAGAAATAAGCACCGGCGCGTGAGACGGAGAACTGATCGATGGCACAATTGACGTTGACATATGTCACCGTCGTGAACTTATTTGGTACCACATTCAATCACACTGTGATGCTACCAACGGAGATTCGTGACTTTTGTTGCAGAGATTACTCGCCAGGAGACAAAACGCCAGGTCTGCGGGCATTGCCACTGAACCTCATTGAGCGCTCATTCATGGAACCCATGTTCGTTTAATCACGGCCAAGCACTTAAATGGCTGTTCTCCTGTTCACCCTCTAAACAGACCCTTCCATAGCTCCATGGCAGTAGGCTTTTGTCAACTTAGGTCTTCCGATCAGTTGGTTACCTAAAATTCGTATTCAATGGACTCCATGTTTTGTTTGAGAACAACTGCATTGCGCAATTCATTGTAAAGAGACCGCAACTGCTGTTTTGACCCCACAGATTTTCTGGTGTGCACAAAAGTGTAAGTGGTGTTCATAAGTAAATTCGAATTCCACACAGGCTTTTGATGATTACGAGAGGTTTTGACGTGACTTGAACTAATTTATTTTGTTCGTTTAAAAGTAAATACTCAAGTCAAAGAAAAAAACTAGAAATAAAAATAGAGAAAATGTGAAAGGAATTTATGCGGGTAAATTCTGTTTGCAATCCAGCACATCCCCAGAAAACTCATTGGTAACAATGAAATCCGTATACAACTAGAATGCAGAATTTAGGAACACTATACCCGTTATTCAATCATCAGTCATCTCGGAACGGTATTCAAACGTTTGGAAGCATAGTTTCCCCGTAACGAATTTCAAATTCAAATTCAAACGATTCCCAAATGAGGAAACAGATACCTTTGCGGACTTGACTTCATACACATTGAAGAAATAAAAGCGGTTCATCAATGACACTTATACGTTGCTTTCGATTGACGATCTTTTGGACTTCATTTTCACATCGAATACTCTGTTCATTTATTTCCTTAGGAAGACCATTTTCGGTTGTTGTTCATTGTTGCATTCCGGCCATTTTATCGAAGGTCTCGGTTTCGGTTAGCTCACATGGAAAGCGTGTAAGTTTGCGCTGTGCAACCTGATCAACCTGATCCAGGCTGATCAGCTCAACATACCCACCATCCCTCCATCTTCCAGTTTTCAGATTGGCTGCACTATCCCTGGAGAACTTTGTTGGAGTGGTCCGAGGAATCACCTACAAGGTGAATGGAATAAGCAAAATAGAATCACTGGTCACGTTTAGATTGAACTACGTTTAGGGAATCCCCCTCCATCTACTTCCTCTCATGACATACACTTATACGGAGGTGAGTCACGTGTTGTTTGAAATCGATCGGTTCACGCAAGTTTTTCTATAAACTCAACTTTTCATATATTTTATTTCAGTACCTTAATATAAAATTTCATAACAGTTTGTGCTTATGGCAAAACAGTAATGTCAAAGACATTGGAAATGTTTTAGCTTCCTATCTAAGCTTGGATAGATAAAAATTTTAGTCACTTGAATTTTATATTGGCATAAAAACATTCCCCACTTTCCGGCCACGAGTTCATATCGGTCAAATCTTATGATTCAATGTTACTGACTAAAATATCAAGTTATGCGAATAATGTGTCCTGCGGCTTCAAGAGAAAAAAAGCTTAAACTACGAATTTAACGCCGTTTGAGGGTGAAAAATATTTAACTGGAGCATATTTACGTTCTTAGCAGCCAAAATGTTATTTACTTTGCGGTTGATATACCTTTAATGCATTTTTCATCCGACTGGCGAAAAGCAAAATCACTAGATCAGTGGGAGGGATGGTGGGATAGATGGACCAAACCGTGGAAATCAGTTTCTTTTTCACATAAAGGCGACTGCTCTGCGGGGTTTGCAGCCATTAGATTAAAAAGAAAAGAAAATTCTCTTGGAGTGTCAAAGACACAGGTACGATCCTATTTCACCTTGTTGTAAAGATTCAGGTTTGTGTTCTCTGATACGCTTAGACTACCACCCGACATACAACAAACGTAATTAGCACTACAAATGTGCCTGAATTTGAAGACAGCCATGTTGGAGGTCGTGGTAATTTGCTTGGCTTTGTTGCAGAATTGAATTATTACCAAGAAAGGAAAGTAACACATCAGTTTTGTGGCATCAAAGGTATAATACCATGTGATAATGACTCCTTCAGTAGAAACCTATTTCTCAACCGGCAACTTGATGGAGTTTTTAGCTCATCTTGCTAGTTTTCCCCAGTTTCGACAGTCTGATTCAGTGTTTATTTATACATTTATCCAAATAACCAAAAGGCTTTACATAGTGATTACAGCTTTTGATTCAATGTGGGTTGTCTGCCGAAGACAACACACGTCAATTTGCATATCGGTCCTCTCGCGCAACACTCGATGCCGTTGCTTACCTTGCTCATTTAATAATTTCGGCTCTAGATAAGAAGTGTGAGACCGTCAGTCTTGATCGATCGGTATTGCTGAACCTGATTACCGAAAGTGGTATTAGTACAAACGTTAGCAGATCGATCCGCAATTAGTTCACGAAAAGAAGGCAGTTCACGTAACTCAGCGGCAAGAAAACTTCTAGTCGCCTGGTTGCTTCCGGTGTTCTGCAAGGTGAAATTTGCCCTCGATTTTATTTTCAACGTGCCAAACAATTTTCCATTCCTTCTGCCTTCATTGACTGTTAATACGCAGGTGGTGTTTTAGGATGCAAAGCAGTCACCTCTGAAGAGGCTTCGGAAATTCAAAGCAAGCTGGACGACATTGTTAGTTGGTCCTTGTTAAGTTCCCTCTCATTGAAGGCCTCCAAATGTCAGGATTTCGTATTTTCTCTGTTGGTCCACGAGTTATATTTAACCCCCACAAATAGGTTTTCCACCATTTCTACCCATAATGAACCCATACTAATATCCACAATAGTAAAATACTTTGGTGTCATACTATTACACAGTCGATCATGGTCACTGCACGTTCAGAACACATTCTGTGAAGTTAGGAAGCTTCCATGTTTATCATTCCGATTAAGAATACTTTCTGTTACCCGTAAGTTGACTGTTAGGTTTGTGAATGCATGCGTGCTCCCTCACTGGTTGTACTGTCCCCCCCCCCAGTTATTTTGGCCGGTATGTTGAAAACTTACTTTTATTTACTGGCGAGATCTCTAAATACCATCTTTAAGTGTAGTGGCATAGTCAGGGATAAACTTGCCAACTCTATCATAGATAGACATCTACAAGCATGTGAAAATTTTATTGCCAAAATACTCTCAGACGCTCATCACCCATTACACTACGAATTTTCGAAAGCTGTATCTACATCATCCACACGCTAGAGGTTCAAAATTTTGTTTGCTCGTACCTCTTCGTATTGTAAATCTGTTCTGCTATATCTAGCAAGTCTACTGGTTGACGAGGAGAAGGTTTCCGCAGAATTAAGTAATTACTTGCTTCATTGACAAAGACGATACCTACTGCTTTCAGGTTCATTTTGTGTGATTTGTACACTTGCATCCACAAATATGGCGTAAAATACTGAAAATTCACCTGTCCGGGTACATAAAGCTACTACTGAATTGCACACAATTATTTTCGCTCAGGAATAACCCGTGCGAAACTGTGAAACCGAGCAGTTGGGCTGTTTGATGTGGGATAATTTTGTCTTCTTTCATGAGAATTCAAAGTACGGCTCGTTAGCAAGATCGTTTTATGCACACATTCGAGTTATTTACATAACTATGTATTCACTGCATTATTAACTAATTCGACTTGGCTATATCTAGTTTTGATTCTTTAATTTATACTAAATCAGCCTTGTACTTGCATTTTAAAAAAATGTAAATTTCGTTTTCAGTAGCAATATGCTTAGTAATTTTTGATATCTATATAAATAACAGTGACGTCGCAATTTCCTTTCACATTTGCAATGCACGTTGTGTTTGAGGAAGGGCATTGAAAACATGATTTTAAAAATCTTGAACTTGACTACTTGGGTCAGAGATCAAATCTGCCATGTACTACGGAATACTGTAATTTTAATTTCAGTAGTTTGTAGAATAAGAGGTACTTCTAATCAGATTGAGGTACAATCGATTTTGACGAGCAATCTGCAAACTTCCATCTACCTAACTATGTACTCAGGAGTCGCCGAAATCGAAGCTGGCTTTGGTGCAAGTCCACTGACCATAGAGGGTGTGAAACCCGGTAATGCGAACGTACCCCGGGCTCTCAAAGCGCAGCAGAGTGCACGAAACTGCGCGACAGAATGTCCCCTCGCTCGTATCCCCACAGTTCAAAACGATACGAGGCTTTGCGGGCAATGAATGACGGCGGGGGAACGATGGAAGACCGATGATACGACCGGGACAAGGGATGGTGAGGAAACACTGACAGACAGGTCCTCCGGGGATCAGGGTTGAAGATAAACCTGGAAGGCAAACTAAATAAACGTCATGAACCAAAAAGACCCAGTGAGACGTACGCACTTACAATATTACTGGTTGCCATGCCTTACACCAGAATGGCGGGCGAGTGTGTTAACACTGCGTATACTGGCGCATTTAGAAGCTGACCAGAATCAAAGAATTCGGATGTTATGAATTATTGGCTTGATAAATGGAACTGAAATATTGTGGATACATTGTTGACTCTGCTTAAAGACCGCATTCCTGATCAGGTCTTCTAGACTGATTTGAGCAGGTAACCCAACTAAACAAACTTTTAATTTTGGGTTTCACGTACCACTACTCATGAGTAGTAATACGAAATCAGTACTATAGTCCGGAATATTTATCCTGATTCTCGGCACAACACTTGTTCGGGTAATCACGTGAACAGATAAAGGTTTTGATTGCTAGTTACAATGAACCGAAACTGAGACATTGTCTTTTCCTGTCTAAAATCGCATACTATACAATGTGTACTTGAAGTTAGGAGTGTGCATCAACACTGTTTCATGACAAAACTATTATAATTATATTGTATTCAAGATCATGGAAGAAACCATTCGGTTTGATGTCAGAAGACTGACAAACAGAGATGATTTGATCTAAGTGGCATTGGTTTCGTAATTGACCGTCNTCGTAATTGACCGTCGGTTCTTTTTGCAGTGGTGTTCAATTGTGTACAGATAATTTTAAAACAAACCTTTTTATACGAAGAACATAATATTGCATACGAGCACGATTTAATTGGGGAAGCATTTAGTTGCATCTGCGCTGGTACTTACTAAAGAATACAAAATAATTTACATATCATGAGTATTGATAATATAACAAAGTACCAATTCAAACTTCCGCTTACGTGGTTATCAGGGCAATGCCAGTCTGATGTAGTCCTCCTGCTGACACAGCAGGGCTTTCAGTGTTTGACTACTATGGCATCTGCAAATCTTAGCAGTCGTCCATTTGAGGTTGGGTTAACAACCCGAAAAGAAGTCCTGCCCTCAGCTTGGTGATTAATCTACAGATGGCGGGCCTTCGACGACGCAGGTGTTCTATGCGACTGACTTCAGGGACTGGTTGTGTAATCCCCAATCACAGTCCTCTCACGTTCGACTCATGCTACAATGTGTTCGGCTACTCGGGTACGCCGCCACCTCCTTGTTCTGGCCACATAGATGGCTCAATATCCACAGTGAAATTTGTAGATTACGTGGTGGCCGAGGGAGCAGTGGTTTCATCAAGGGCTTTGGAATATGGGGTTTTGTGAAGCGAACGATCAGAACTACTGTTTCTACCAGCTGTCTTACCATTTGAACGGAGTTTGAAATGAGAATGTGGCATTTTAATGCTAACATTCGCGAAGTCTTCGGTTTGGCTTTTACACTGTACCTTCGTATAAATTTTGCAAGGCAATCACTGAGCTTCAGAGCTCCCTTGAACCGAAATAGCTCATTTTTCACATTATTCGAGGTATACAGCCTCTTAGTTCGATCAAATAGGGTACCCAAAAGACTTACTTTGCAGTGGATTGAAGTAAAACTGCCAAAATGCACCTACTGATCGGTCCACATTAATTTCCGATGCAATGACTTCGAAATTGTACCGTCGGATCTTCCATCAGTAACAATGCATAGAAATGGGAGGTGTCATTACACATTGTAAGAGGAAACACACAGTAGCGAACAAGCTCGTTTGCGGTGATTCTCCTACAGGCTAATATCTCCCGATTTATTTCAAACTGTTCATTAATAGTTCTATCGTTTCCCACCTATTGGGGTCAAAAAGAGCAAACGAGCTTGTTTGCTTTGGCGTTTTTTTCTTAAAACGGGAGTGTATTGTTTTGATTCATTTCCATGTCCTTGTGAAGTAAAATGAGTTCAGCTAACAGCAACTCAATCTCTCTGACGCTTTGGGTGAATATCAACGTGTCATCGACGTATCTTCTGTACAACACAATGCCGTTGTAGTATTCGGAATAGGAATCGAAATTGAATAGCACGAACTCGGTATCGGACTGAAAACCCACTGCATAGCGCAAAGCCAGGTAGAACCAAAGCGAGCTGTGGATACAGTTAATTCTATTCAGAAAATCATGGAAATATATATTACAAGCAACAAACAATCATTGGGTCGATTCTTGAATGTCCAATCGACAAGGATATGGTTTATCTGTTTGCCTTCTTGCACTCAGCCAATCCGGATGATGCCAATTGAGACCACAGGGTTGGTCGGTTATCCCGCTTCTTGATTGGTTACCTGGACGCTGTACCGCGGTGCGTCCGTACTCGTTACACGATCACCACAGCCGTCCACTGTCCTACTGGTTTTGTTCTCTAGAATAGCTATGAACATAGCAGCTAGGATAAAATCCACCGAACCGCCCATGGCCGTAATATCGTCTTGTCTAAATTGCCGTTGTGTACAGAATTAGTTAATGTTTCAGGACAGAAAGCGGAATGCTCCACTCAATATTTTCTCCAACATATATTCACAAATAATTTGTATGGTTTCCACAACAGGCACATTAGTGAACAAGGAAACGAGATCGAAAGATGCCACATAGCAGTCATTTATGTTTATTTCCTTAAGAACCTTTAAAAATCGAAATTATCCTTCAAGGTGTACTTTGCAATCGATTTTTTTTTTACCGGTAGCAGGATTTTAACGAGCCACTCGGTTATGTTGCGTTGCGGAGAGGTGTATTGAATGGAAATTATTGGTTGACGTTGTTTACCAGGTTTATGCACTGTCGGCGGTGTCTGAATGCCGATTGATTTAAGTTTTATTGGGGCGGTTTCGCTGTTAAAGTCTACTTCCAGTAGCTAGTCGCCAGTAATTTGTCCGAATTATGATTTCGGCTGACAGAAACGCCCTACAACGAGTTAATCAAATGTAGGCGATCACCGTTGCTGGAACTTTTTCATACGGCCCTGAAATGAGACAGATTGGTATATTGAACGTGTACTGCGGAATTTGAAAATCATGTCATCGATAAATCCCATTTCATAAAGGTGATTTTTAATCACACAGTAAGAATAGACGCGATTGACGTTTTTGGTCAATTTCCGAGCTGGTTATTGTTTTTTTTCCCTTCCATCCTTGTTCCCACCCATGTATCACCCTCAGCCACACTTGCCCTACTGTCAAAGGTTGTTGTTGGGTATATCACAACGCTTGATAAGTTATACTAACCCGTTTGCCATACAATCTCTGACCAAAACACAAACTAGCAGATAATGGCACAATCTTCTATTCCTGAACTTTCTGGGCTCGGGTCATACATCGTCAATTAAGCATTGATTTCTCACATTCATCTCTTGCTGTGATACAAAACGTTTCTAATTTGGGATCAGTGTTTTCTGTTTTTATTACTGAAATTCCAAATTTGCCTATTTCTATTATCTGCTACTCTCGCCACCATGTACCGTACTTTCGGGATAGTTGTTCGAAGCCCTTTCATTCATGGAACAAACGCAAAGATGTTCAGGATTCACTTTCATGAAATAACTAAATGAAGATTTCCCTCGCCAGTGTTAGGTCAGATCATACTTAAACCAAACTTCCGGAAAACTTTCTTACCAATCACTGTTAGTCAGTTATTTATGATCACGGTAAATGTCGAAATCAGTGTTCAAATTAGATCCCAATAGATTTCTGACGACCAGACAAACGTCATCGAAGAGGCTCAACTTTCCCCACCACACAAACCCCACCGCACACACATACTGTGCGCCCAGGTTAGACTGTATCGGATAACAGAGTTGGAATTTCCATCCCAAATCTGATATGGGTAAATTACAACAGTGTCTATGGGGTCGGATTATCACAACAACGTTTTCTTCTGCTCACAACACACAAACAAATGCAAAACGATCCATCGACTTGTTTTCGACTTTCTCACCTCATCAGTCATTAGCTGTGTGCATCTGAGCACACTAGCAGGAATTGTAGCTTCCTTACAAAACTGGAGCGCGGGAGAATCGATTTTCAGGCACAACTTTACATCACAACTCAAACAACCGTATCCGGTGTCAGGTCATGCAATGAGATTGTGGGCAGAGTCCGTCAGTTGACATCTTCACTAACATGCTATGTCATGCTATGCTGTGTATGCACACACACGTTGGAAGAAAGTAAAATGCCAACAAAGGTCATTCATTCAACCACTAATGTGATCCACTTAGGAACAGATAATCTATCAACAACAGTGGATCGATACATCTATAGTCGATCACCGGATTCCATAAAAGAACATTACACGAGTACGCACGCACGCATGCACACGCACACACCCTCAAACAAAAGCACAAAGCACACACCAACCAGGCCAATTATACCTCTTGGTGTAGAGTAGATGAGAGCTGATATCACAATGCATAAGGCATATATAAACTGGAGACTGGTCACAATTTCAATACACTGTTTGTTTAACTCGTCCAGACCGGTGTCCAGGATATCCTCTGACTGAAAAATGGTAAGCACTTTAGCTGACACAGTTTGCATTTATCAATTTCCGTCTCGAATAGCGTGAATGCATCAGCGTACATGTCGGCCAAGCCGGAGTACAAATGGGCAATTCGTGCTGGGAACTCTACTGTTTAGAACATGGAATTCAACCTGACGGACAAATGATAGACGATAAGACCGACGGTCTTGCAGATGGCTCTTTCAGTACTTTCTTCAGTGAGACCGGTTCTGGGAAACACGTCCCACGTGCAATCTTCCTTGATCTCGAACCAACCGTCGTCGACGAGGTCCGCACGGGAACTTACCGTCAATTGTACCATCCGGAACAGTTGATCAGTGGGAAGGAAGATGCTGCGAACAATTATGCGCGAGGTCATTACACAATCGGACGTGAATTTATCGACGCGTTTCTCGATCGCACGCGGAAATTGGCTGATTCGTGTAGTGGACTGCAAGGTTTCCTGATTTTCCACTCGTTCGGTGGAGGTACCGGATCTGGTTTCACTTCATTGTTGATGGAAAAGTTGAGTGTAGAATATGGAAAGAAGTCGAAGCTTGAGTTCGCTGTCTATCCGGCTCCTCAAGTGGCCACAGCGATGGTGGAGCCGTATAACTCGATTTTGACCACACATACCACATTGGAACATTCGGATTGCGCGTTCATGGTTGACAACGAAGCCATCTACGATATTTGCAAGTAAGTATGACTGAATGTAATAAAATTCATCCTCATTTTATCTAGGCGCAAGCTTGGTATCGCCCTGCCCTCCTACACGAACCTCAATCGCATTATTGCTCAAGTGGTCAGTTCAATCACTGCATCGCTGCGTTTCAATGGTTCTTTGAACGTGGATTTGAATGAATTTCAGACCAACTTGGTCCCGTATCCGCGAATCCACTTCCCTCTGGCCACATTCGCGCCGATTATCAGCACCGAAAAGGCTAGTCACGAACAATTAAGTGTCTCAGAGATCACGCACGCATGTTTCGAACCGGCTAATCAAATGGTCAAATGTGATCCTCGCAAAGGAAAATACATGGCGTGTTGCCTGCTCTATCGGGGTGATGTCGTATCCAAAGATGTCACCGATGTAATCTCAATCATCAAGAATAAGGGCACGGTCAACTTCGTCGAATGGTGTCCGACCGGTTTCAAAGTTGGCATAAACAGTCAACCACCGTCTGATGTGCCCGGCGGTGGTATGGCCAAGGTGAAACGTGCCTTGTGTATGCTGAGCAGCACAACAGCGATTCGAGAAGCTTGGCAACGACTGAATGCCAAATTTGATTTGATGTATGCCAAACGTGCATTCGTGCATTGGTATGTTGGTGAGGGTATGGAGGAAGGCGAGTTTCTGGAAGCGCGTGAAGACTTGGCCTCGTTAGAGAAGGACTACGAAGAGGTGGAACAAGACACTTCCCAAATGCATGACGAAAATGACGACGAAGACTATTGAGTTCCACACTAATCATAGCGATCAATTGTGTTTGAATCAAATAAATTGTTTTTTTGTCAATGAAGTTACAATTCGCTAGACTGATGGTTAAACGGAGCTGGTAAATTCAAATAGATCAATTAAATTGAATGTGACAAATGGAATTGATGTGCAGGATGAACTGATGATATTTGGGTCTTGGTTTTACAATATGTTCATTTGAGTTACTTTCATTGTGAACTTGGAATGCGTTGTAATTAGTGTTATAATGTTCTGGGAGAACTAATAGAATTTGTCTTCACTGAAATCTCGGTGTCCGATAGGTAACTTTTTCTTTGGCTTTTCTCTGGCAAACACAGTTGTTTACGACACGCGCTTTTGTAGGGCACTCCCTGTGTAACTGGATCTATGCAAAAATCAAATGTTTTCGAAGTATTAAAATCCGGTGGTGTGTTTGAAAAAGGCGCAATAGAAGACATGTGGCGAGAGGAAGTCTTTGCATACATTTTTATCGGTCGTGAGCGTGTAACATAAAGGCGATAAATGACGAAATAAAGATGACAAGCAATTCGAGTGAAAATTTAGCTAGAAAGGAAACTGCACTCCACAGATGACAGTCAATGCAAATTAGCAGATAATGTTAATTGATCTTAGAAGCACAGGTGGGTGTGCGATGAAGGCTCCACTGTCGGTAAACGATGTAGGTCGCGACGACATAACGTGACGCATTGATTGGGTTGATCCTGTGACCGCTGATAAATACGCGGTGAGCAATCACACCAGCCGGCCTACGTGTCACGTGTACGCTCGGTTGATGAGACTGAGTCATCGCATTTAGCACGCATTGTGGGATGTATAAAGTTATTCTTGTTTCCAACACCCCGTCACGTCTACTGATGCGTGCGTACATCTCTGCAACTACAGGAACAGCATCAGTGCATTGAGAGGTAGGAAGAACAGGAATGAGGTCCTTGAATGGTGGTGTCGAGTGGCATTGTGCGGTAGGATAGAGATATTGTGGCGCAGTATAGAAAATCGTTCAAAGATAAGCTTTACTGTAAGCTGCATAAAAGGATCTCGCACTGGTTCTTCGAATCACTATCAAATGATGTTGATCATATGGAGAGATGAAAATGAATAAGCGGTCAAAATTTGAACATTTCATGTCGTACACTTTGTGACACGATGCATGTTTATTGCATAGCAAAGAACAGAATTCACAGGATTAGGTTGATGAGAGATGCCCTGTGGTTTCTCAACAGTACGAGGACTCTCGCGGAATTAAAGGAAACTATGAAAGATGGTTTTCAATCCCCGAGAACCGTACTAGTACGTATACCCTTTTATCATTAGGTATGACACATCTTTGTCACTGTCCAACAAGATACAAATCTCTACTAGACAGAGTATGTTTTGTACTTTTATAACTTGTGTAGGCTTATAAGTTTACATTTCAGTTTAAAAAATGTACATTGGTTGTCACACAGAATAATATATATGGTTTCATATAACATGCAAGGTGAGGAATGTTGCTGAAATTTATTTCATGTAGACACATTCCGACGCCATTCCCTTGCGACCTGTTTCTTGTTGGTTAGGAATCGAATCATGTAGGGTACAGGGTAATTCTTATGAATTTTATTTCGACGGGGCAGATACCGAAAAGGGGAGTGTGTGGATAGATGGAAGCGACAAAATGGCAGATCGGGATGTGGTGTTCGGAATTGCCCGAGTTTGCGTAATTGGAAAGAGGGGCGTCTCAGTTTTTCCATAGGATTGTAAATTGGTACTGACCGCTGCCGGTGGTGATAAACAGGTACTTGACCGAGGTCATTCGGGACAAGTTTACAGTTAAGGGTAGCAGAGTTGGTTGGAAAAGAGTAGCGGGAAAAACTGAAGACATTCTAAGCAATTAGATGTGTTAAGAATAAGACCATTTTGGTTTTGGAAAACTGTCGGATGTGAGATAGATTTTCAGTAAATAAATTAACTTCCAATGGAGAGGAGATTGTCTGACACAATACAACGACGCCAAAATATTTTTGAGTGTGTGCAAGGGGTGGGACCGATAGACCATTAATGAAAGCAGAAAAGGAATATGGGGTTAGAACAGCTCCTTAAAGCACACCAGAATTATTGACTGGAGGTTTTGATGTCGTTCTTCTCAATTTGGCATACTGCACCCTGACTGTGAAGTACTCAGAAAACCATGAGGGCAGCTGTCTCAGAGCGGCAAAAGATTCAAGTTTGAAAAGAAGGAATGATCAGGAAACAGAATCAAACGCAGACAAATAGTCAAGAAGAACACAGCGGACAGACTTGGCCGAATTGTTCAATGACTAGCCGATAAAATGCATTAGATTGGATACGGCGTTCAGTGCAGATTTGTTTGGTTTATATACCAACTGGACAGGGTCATAGGGGATTGTGATACTTGACTGCAAACGATTCAGGATGACCTTTTCAGTCAACTTTAGAGCTACAGAGGTCAGCGCGATAGAACAAAACCGTATCTAGAGAACAATTGAGTATGAGGACTTGGGGGTTAAAATAATAGTAACTTTACGTCAAGAATCAGGATTCAACCGAGAACACAGGGACTCATTAGCGATGAATTTCATCATATTGGCCAGAGAAGCTGATCCGAATTCGACACGTGCCGGAGGAAGACCATAAAGGCAACTAGGAATGCTTTTGAGGATTGTAGAAGCTTACAGATTTCATCACTGGAGCTGGAATCATTGCACGGGAAGGAAGGAAACTGGCGCTCGTTTTACGGGTGGATGAAAGCGTCTTTGAGTCATTTGACGTCCACCGGAGTATTCGAGTGATTTCTGTTCTGCCCACAGAGAAGGCGAATAATTTGCCATAAAATCCTTGTGTTCTTTGTTCGCAGAATTAGGGCGGCAAATATTACATTCAGATGCGTTATCTGAGACCTGATTAAATCAGGATAGTGCTTTACAATTGATGCATGACGAAATTTTAGACCCTTCTTTGGGCCCTCTGAGTGGTTTCAAAAAGGGTTTTCATGATGCAACATAAGTTAAACGTTTCAGAAGACAGAATGACATTTAGGAAGCGATGGACACGAATCAAACTAGGAATGAACAATTGCAATAGAACGACAGAGAGATGCTGCTGGGTGAAAAGTCCCTCAGATGAAATTATATCTGATTAGAATGTATGAATGTTTGATGGCCAGTGCAAGAGTACATCATTGGTCTAAAAAGAAGAATACAATAGTCACGGGTAGCAGCTGGGGCCGTCAGTTTGAGAGACAGAAGAAGTTGGCATGGTTTGTGATCGGCCTATCGAGCACAGAACCGCCTCTGGTAGGAGGATGAGAGATTGGTCAGATACACCATACAGAAGCAGAGGGAAATACTTGAATGACTGAAATCATCCACATATAAGTGAAGATTTCCATCTGAAACTACAACTAGATTGGAATCAAAGAAAGTAGAGATTTTAGTCTGAGAACACGAAGAATATATATATATATATATACATTACTGATGGTTGTACATGTGCAATAGAAAAATTCGGGATGTCAACGAAAAATGTAATTTTCAGGATAGTTATATATCACTTTTGAATTGCCGCACACGGGAACATTGATGCAGGTTACCACACCACCTCCAGCTATTTTCTCACTTCGCCGCCTATCCTTCCGGTAGCAGTCAAAGCTATCTATTCGCACAAGCACGTCCTCAAAGTTTTGATGCAACCAAGTTTCTTGCATACATACAACAAATGTGTTGGAATTAATGCGTGAGTTCAGGATGGAGGTTCAACCCGAGAGTCTCACGAATAGCAAGCGAACGTTAGTGCTGACCAATGACGGCACAGTAGTCTTGGTAAGAGGGTTGCAAGTAGGTGCAGTCTACCATCCGGCTCAAACGCGGTACGATACTAAGCTCACGACATGGTTTGGCATTCTTATTTGAGCGATCAGGTCCAGTCATCGCGCAACCTCATGCAGACTGGAACTTAATTCCCAACCGCCATCCACCAGGATAGACTCACATACCCAGTGATTCATTGGGCTGTCCATCACAGAAACGGAAATTCCACATACTCACTAGGACTAAGAAAATAAAGTCCTTTGAGTACCCCAAGCAATAGTTAATTCGACTTAGCATCCATTCCATTGATAGAGAACAGAACGCTAGACTTGTGATTACTGCACCTAAGCCGTTTGTCAACAACTCCGGAGTTTTTTAAGGAGCTGTGCCATTCCGCTCCATTAGCAGACAAATAAAACAGTGTTGCTGGAGATTCTGGAATGGAGGTACAATGTCTTTATAGAATGGCAGAGAGTCAAAACCTAAATACAAGTCTACTCAAGTTCCAAGTAGTTCTATACATCCTGATAAGCCAAGTGTCAGCACTTAAAAGACCTGAAATGTTAATGCAAATATGCACGAGCAGTGTTTGTTTTCCCTTTCGGAACAAAGTAGATCACTGAATTTAAATCAGAGTACTCTATGGGCAGATCTGAATACCCTGGCTCAGTGGACACACACTTGGGTAGTTCCAGTCAACACCGTCGGGTAGGCCTACCTGCACACAGGGCATGCTGGTTCAGAGGTGCTATACAGCTTCCAATGAAGATAGAGTAATCTCAAGTCTAGCGTTCTGTTCTCTATCAATGGAATGGATGCTAAGTCAAATTAACTATTGCTTGGGGTAATCAAAGGACTTTATTTTCTGTAAAAACTTTGATTGAAGAATGGAATCGAATGCTGGGAAATAGTCAAGAAAAATGCACAGAACATACTTAGCACAGCTATTCAAATATTTTGTGATAAAATGAATAATGCTGGTGTCTGCGTCCGGAGAGAATTGTTTAGGCACGCAAGCAAACGGATAATTGGGAATTTTTATGCACTGCTAAAGGCGTTTGAAGTAAGTAGCCTTTCCAGTCAACTGACCATTGTGTTCTTCTGGTTGGACCAAAAATATACGCCAGCACTGTTTATCAAACATTCATAAGTACTACTCAGATAAAATTTCATCTAAGAGACTTTTCATCCGGCTGCATCTCTCTTCTTATCCGTTCTGTTGTGATTGTGCAGTCTCGGTTTGATTCTTGACTATTGCTTCTTAAATGTGTCTGTCTGTTCGCTGAAGCAATGCAATCGATCTTTCATTTTTGTTGCCCTATGGAAACTCTATTTGTCTGCGACGGCAGAACTATCTCAACCTTTTTGAAACCACAAACAAGGCACAAGGAGGTACAGAACTCATTATTGATCCTATTAACTATTGTGGTAAATTTGCCAATCAGATTCGAGACGACCCTCTTGACCCACAGCATCCCGATCTGCCATTTTGTCACTCTCATCTATCCACACGATCCCCTTTTCGGCAGCTGTCCTGTCGTATCACCATTGATAAGAATTGCCATGTACCCTATATGATTTGATTCCTAATCAATAATAAACAGGTGGCAAGGGAACTGTGTTGGAAATCGTTTGCATGAAATAAACTTCATCGACATTCTTGTCTTTGCATAAAACTGTACATTTTATTCCGTGTGACGACCTATGTACATTTTTAACTGAAATGTAAACTTATAAGCCTACACAAGTTATAAAAGTACAAAACATACTCTGTCTAGTAGAGATTTGTATCTTGTTGGACAGTGACAAAGGTTTGTCATATCTAATGATAAAAGAGTATACATACTAGTTCGGTTCTTGGGAATTGAAAATTAAAAAATTGAGGAGTGATATTGGTTTGGAGCTGCAGCGGCATTTTCCACTACGGTCAGAGGAACGCATACGGGGCACTATCGCATGTTGCATGAATTTCAATTGGTTGGTCTTCCCTTAGTCTACCGACTCTCGCAGAGGTCAACAATGCTCTGGAACAGCCTTCCTGCGACTGTGGTGGAGGAGAAAACCGACGTTGCTTTCAATTGATGTTTGTATGAGCACTTGAATGGGCTATGGAGGAACGACCACATATAATCGGACCTTGGACCCAGTGGTGATGCGGCTTACACGGGTCTCCTGCTCTCTGCCCTCAGTGCTGAAAACTGAAGACAGGCGAGGTGAATATTTACAAAAGCACTAATCTACTATTTCAAATAGCACATGATACTTACATCAATAACGGGACTCTGTTCCGAGGAAACGCCATAATCCCATCGTTCCTGTCTACTGGAAGAATAGACTTCGCATTAAACTACCGCTTGATCGATGTTTGTTCACTATCTTTTCATCCGTTCAAAGTGTGTCCGATTTGGTTTGCTACTTGGCGTGCACAACAGAAATGCACATGTGTGGTTCTAGCCAACACTCGGTCTTGTACTTTCCGGATGACACTGATCACGTCAGTGTTTGTTAAGTGCAAACGTATTGCACATATGAGTGGAAACCAAGACCTTTTGTAGATTCCCGCATACATGTAATCATTATAAATGGTGTCTGCCTGAACTCTTCCCAACTCGCGAACACGCAATGCTGTCAGAGTGTTTTGTGTAAGTCCAGCTGATGAGAAATTTGAAAGTACAAACGATGTGATAGAATTTAACCGTGCAATGTCATGCATACGGTACTTCAATATTTGTTTTTGAATCACGTTGGTTCTACCAAGTTGTTTGTTTGGCACAACGTTATGCCGACCGCTCCGATCACGTGACGCATAGCGCCAACGAGCAATCCTTCAAAGCTTTTAATGTGAGATCGATAAATAAGTTTTGTGTACCAGGTGACAAAGTAATTGAACATGCACATAGATAATGCCGAGGTTCAAACCATGATTTCTGCATCCGTTCCTGGTGTATGTGCAGCTATTTAAGACTCACCAGAGGATTGCGATGGTATTGGAAAGTGATTTTCTCCTTATTATCCTGGCGAATGAACCTGTTTGATGATGGGAAATGTTCGGTTCCCTCCTCTGTGATCTACGCGGTTCCTGGTAGAAAAAGTGCGCACGGACTAAATGACTATCGTCTTTTTGCTTCTGTTGTCCACCTTCATATTCAGTCTTAGTGAGTATGTGGAATTTCCGTTTCTGTGATGGACAGCCCAATGAATCACTGGGTATGT
>UZAN01051243.1:5325-19214 GCA_900618425.1 Echinostoma caproni | reverse complement strand
AACAGGTTTATGCATTGACTTCATGGATCGTTTATTGGTCGAAACAGAAAAATCACACGAGATTGTAGGCAATCGGAACTATAACGAGTAAAAATACCTGGGCACTAATATTCGCAAATTGTTGGAAAAATCCTGGTTCTCTGTGGGTCGTTTGAAAGCTTTTGGTGGATCGACATCGGTATAACTGGAAGGGAATTGGACGAACGATCACCTGCCAAAGACATTATATATATATATATATATATATATATATATATATAATGTATTTGTAGGCATTCACTTCCTGGGTACAAGCATATGCAGAACTTGCGAAAGATTACTGGATACGCATGCCTGACGAGTGGGAAGAACCGCGGAACCGGTCGCGTGCTCCCAGGGAAATTTTGTCTAGTCAATTATGTACTACTTGTTTTGAAATATTCTATAAAGATGATCAAGTCACGTTTGTTGCGGGCAGTAGCATTTAACCCACCCACAAAATATCGAATCATATTATTGATTCTCAAATGAACTTGCTCTGAAAGAGCTGTCTATCCAGTGTTGCAAACAAGGTTATTGTGACAAATATGTATGTCACACGTCTGAGTCCAGACTGTTTGCCAAATAAATTATAGTATTATAATCTTTATAAAACAAAAGAATTTGCATAATTTGCTCGGAAGGGTGGTGCTGCTATGTTGCCTCAGCCGAAGTAGGTGAATTTTCCTGGGGGAATTTACCATCGGAGTGTTTGACTAGCCACAGCCTGACCCGCAAGGCAGCGGGGTGGCGTGCACAAACTATAGTCCATTGGGAGCCGGTGTCCAGTTCATCGGTCCCTACAACCTTTGGACGGGGTCAAACGTCCAAAACGCCTAATATACCTCGATGCCCAATCCAGTTGTTGACCAGGGCCACAACGGGGAAGGTGTGTGCGTATGTTCGTTCTCTCACTTTGGTGGACAAACAACTGCGCCACGAGAAGGCAGTGAGTGGAGCTTCCTCATCAGAGACTATTTGAGGCGCTTGGTCGTATGTGAGCACTTCTTGAGGTGCAAGGGAAGATATCCACTAAGGCTTTCGGAAGCACCATGCTGCTCTTCAGATCAAGTGACAATTGCGTCGGAGGTACAGGGATCATTACGCTTGGATGTGACCGTGCAGCGCCTACAGGAATTGCACCAAGTTGAAACTTATGGCGGTGAATTTCATACTATGGACTGCGGACTGCAATGTTGATGATCGTGTTAAAGAAATTAGAAGTCACATCACCTGGACTTCTGATTGGAATGGTGTGATATTCAGCGGCGGGAACAAGTTGACGGTCCTGGTGGACTCATGTGTTGCCAGCCTGACCTGCGCAAGAGTCTACGTGGGGGGAGGGGGTTAGTCTGGGATGCTAATTTTGCGGATGGAAAGTTTCACTTGACAATTCTCGAAGAAAGTGAGACAGAGTAACCCTACTCGTAATCCTTGAGCGTGTTTCTTCTCCGCGATTTCAAAAATAGATTAAAACTTTGATTTTATTTGTTCATGTGATGAATTTAGTCTTTTACAGAGCAATCAAAGCGTTAAAGTGAAAAGCTTAAAAGCACTAGATATCTGTTTCGACGTGGATCTGACTCATAAGTGGTGCAACCCAGCTGAAGTTTGAGTCCAGGATCCCTCAGGTAGAACGCAAGCAAACTATCCACTCATCCACCTGGTGTTGGTGGCCCGGTTGTATCGTCACTAAATTATCATCCCAGAGGACGTGTTTTCGAATCCCATCACCCCATTGTGTTTCATGGCAACCCTTTGATTAACCGCTTCCTCCTCCCTGATAATTATATCATTTACTGTATTCAATAAAAGGAAATAAAACTAAAAATGGTTGATCAAGCCGGTTTTGATTTGTCTTCAATACTTTGCGCATGAAAAGATATTCCACACTGTCCACGAATTAAAGGCAATTATCCTGCATGAGCGGAACGAATTCGCAGTTCAGACAATCGGGAACCTGCTTTTAGAGTATGCCAGAGCCTTGTTTTTTCAATCATGAATAATAAGAGCCCGTGTGTTCCAACAATAACCGATGCACCACGGTAACCATCGTATACGAACTGGTATGACATCATCTTGTTTACTTTTAAAATAAACGTTTTTTGCTCTGCCGCTGGTACATCTTCACGTTTGCTTTGTTCAGAAAATAAACATATGTTTGTCAACGACACTAATGAATCATGAATACCGGGGAATCTTTCAGTCGCCTTTCTCTTTACTTCGTCTCAGGAAACCGATGAGTTCATTCTCAGGGCATTGGTTTTGAGCCACTGCCTATTGGGGAAAGCACCTCAGATTTACGTGGGCGTGTTTCATCGTTTGGGGCTATCTCCGATGATTCATCAGCTGGTCGACATATGGACACATTTAGTTCCCAATGAACCTGAAATTCCACTTGATTTGAGCTCTGAGACTGCCCCAGAGGCGGAAACCTCGGACCGTCGTACTATTTCGATTTCTATTGCCGAAGAGCAAACGTCTGAAATGGATGGAATGGAGCTTCCATTGGTTCCAAACATGCCGGTAAGTAAGAAAACATTTGATTGTGTTCAAAGTTTAACTATATATATATATATATCACCGAAGCCTAAGCCTAGCAGGT
Organism: Echinostoma caproni; assembly: GCA_900618425.1. Classification (NCBI taxonomy): domain Eukaryota; kingdom Metazoa; phylum Platyhelminthes; class Trematoda; order Plagiorchiida; family Echinostomatidae; genus Echinostoma; species Echinostoma caproni. Next base: position 16,591 of record UZAN01051243.1, on the reverse strand, counting down.
GTACTAAACCAATCACGACACAATACCCTTTACAAAGAACCCTTCACATGCATCAGTTTTGTCTCACGTTGTACTGGATGACGTTTGCTGATTACATGCAGTGCATTTTCAGGTTAACATATCGACGAATTATACCGTTTTTCATGTCATTATGCAGTTTGCTTATTCACTTCCAGTCGAACCACGCTTTACGCACTTATCGGGTGAATTCTTAGCAGTTTTCATATTTTTATAGGAGAGACATATGAATATGAATAAATAAACATAAATCAATTCGACATTGTAGTGCAGGGAATGATTTTATCTGTTAGTCTTTCTTTAAGATAAGTAATGGTTGACCTACGATTACCCAGGAGACAGACATTCGGAATGGGATTATTTCTGCAGGTAGATGAGTGTGGGGATTTGAAACTTGGAAAGATTTGAGCTATTCAGCCTGGTTTTATCAGGTTCGTCACAAAGTCTGTGTTCCTCTTCTTCTCGACAAACCTGACACATGCGACGAAATAGTCAGCCAGAATTGTTAACCAAAAATCTCTCAATACCATTGGATCAGAAACGTTCAAGGGATCTTGACACCATGGTGCAGTCTTTTTCTTTTATATCCGAGAACCACATGTGGTATCACTGGGAGCCATAGGCAGCGAACGCAAATCGTGGCCAGTGTAGGGAGAAAAGATTGTTTTGGAATAATTGCCTTCCCTAGTTTTCATTGGCATAAAGATAGTCCGCGACTCCGTTGTGTGCCTGACTGGAAAACTGATCATCATCATCGTCATCATCATCATCAATCTGAGCAAAGAGCATTGAGGGATCAGAGTGGTGCTTAACAAAAGTAATTATAAGAAGAATGCTCTGAATATTTGCATGGAGCTTACGGCAAAATATGAACGGAATTGATATTGAGCATCAATTTCGCTTGCACTCAATCAGCTGTCTACGCACAATAAATAGGATGTAACTGTAGAAGAAGAATATCGTATATGGACATTTACGTTGATTACATTGATTCAAGCTGAAAATATTTGGTTGTTGAATCATACTTGATACTGTTGGAGCTGAGTGACGAGGAGGGGAATAATGATAACAAAGAGTCAGAAAATGGAGACACTCGCATATGAACAGTCATGTAGTGGAAAACGATTAGCCGCAGAGGAAACAGAGTTGAAAATGGTTGCGTAATACCAAATAAGGAAACAGTTTATTTAGATAAAACCCGGAATTTAATTAAAAACGGACATAGAAAGGTAACGGAATCGAAAATATTCACACATAAAATGAAAGATGATTCAATAAGATAACAGAAGGTGGTTTGAAGCCAGAAAGAAAAATCAACACGCTGGTTCATGTCTAGCACAAGGAATCGAGACCAATCGTAAATTTCATTGAGGCTGGTTTAGAGTAGTCCGAGACATAAAACATGTAAATGGTCGCGTTGTAGGATATACTGAGAACAACATAGAATAACGATTCCTCGACAGCGGGAATCAAAGGAGTTTATAAAATCAAAAATCCAGTGAATATCTCAAGACCATCAACAGTGCCCGGTGCCTGAGAACAATCGAATGGGTAATTCCAAGTTTACTATTCCAATGGACATCCTTATCTGAGGCGGCTGCAGCAAAATGCACAATATCCCCGCGGCATCTAATGTAAATAAAGCAGATATGTTCGAACGGAGGAATGACCATAGGTGACAGTGTTACTCCCAGCAGCGAGATATCACAGAAAGTCTTTGTTAACTGTAGATAGTAACCTTATGGGTTCCGGAGTGAGGTTGGGGTCGAATAATGTCATTCATATTCTTTTCTTGTCCTTTCAGCCACTCCAAGTGAATGCCACAAATTTTTCTTTTTATTGCAGTAGTAAAAGTCATGACAATAATGGTGTTTTGAGAAAATGAAAACTATTCACTTCAGTAGTGTACGATGTAAACATTTATACGGAAGTTTGCCTTTCTACCAAAATTGTCAATGGTGCATGTGAATGGCTTTTGAATTCCTATTTTAATATATTGTACTCCTGTTTTGCCATAAGCCTGGAATCTAAGTCTGGATTCAGATGAAGCTTTTGGTTTATTATTGTCTGTCTTGTCTTAACCTTTTTCTTTTCCACCAGAAACGTTTTCCCAGTTCTGCAATCTAGAGTGTATACAACTAGGTCTGGTATTAGTATTAGTAGTGGTAATAATAGTGACAATGCCCCCAGTAGTCATAACTTGATTGTGCGCATTGTCATGTAGTGCCAATGTACGTAAAATTAACACTTACTTGTGGAGCATTGGCTATCGATTCTCGTTTTTTAAAGCTTTCTTTGTTATCAGATTTTCCNTTAAAGCTTGCTTTGTTATCAGATTTTCCCCTTCTCTGCTTTAATGTCTGTGTTTATTCCGTTTTTAGATAGCAGCTGAGCAGCTCCAAAGCAATCAGTTCTACGTCTGGCGTGATTGGAAAATGATTTGGGTGCGTGATCTGCTGTCCATGTTTACTCTGGGTTCATTCGTCATCGTTCTGCTCCATCCGGCTGATGGTGGTTTGCGCGCTCTAGCCATACACGGTGGCTGTTCCAGAGACCCCACACCGGTGATGTTATCCCCTGGTGAACCAGCTGTACCGCGTCCCGGTACGTGATAGGATTCACCTAGCAATTCGTGACTAATGTTGTTATCAATGCCTCCTAAAAGAATTTCATTGTCTTCCCTGGTTTGAATATTTGGCTTGGTTTTTCCTCTGCCTTATGTCTCTGATGAGTGTATCCTACAATCTCATTCGCGATCGAGTGAATTCATGCATTAGCTCAACCAAGGTGGCCGTTTGTCTGTATTTCTCTTTCTCTTATTTTCACTATTTTGTTTTTCTTCGTTTTGCACAGGTCTGAGGTCCCATATGTTGCGATTGCACCAACATTTAGTCGAGGCCAGTGATCACCTAGAGAAAAAGCAGCTCTGGCCGGATTCCCCGAAACGTCAAGAAACGAACCAGGAACAAAATCAATCCCAACCGGAAGCGGAAAGTTCGGTTTCAAACAATCATCCACGACTTCCACCCCGCTCATCGCATGGAAAATTTGAGATTAATAAGGCCAATTGGCGCCGTGTTGGTTTACATCTCGGTTTGCGACGTCCACCAAAGCCCACACAAGCTCCGAAAAATCCAATGATTAGTCCGAATGCCAAAGCTGCTCTCCAGCGTCAAGCTTCGTCCCCTGCACGAACCTGTATACCGCAGGGTCGGTTGCCGTTGGGAACTGCCGACAAACCGACTGCTCTGGGAAAGCCGACTAATGTTGTAACTATCGGCCCGTTGGTTTGCAGCTTGCGTGAAAGCACACGTGGTTCTCGTCTCTGCATTCAAGCCCGATCATTATCAGACTCAGCAGGCCGTCACAGTGAAGCAAACTCTTCGTTTAAAGAAGCGTTACTGTTTTTTGAGGATCATGATCAAGGTTTCTGTCGTGTGCGCATATCTTCAGTTTATCCGGAAGGTTCAACCACTGAAGTTTCGGAAATAACCGTTGCCGAATCCGAACAGACAGAAGGTGTGGCAACAACGGAGAAGAAGGATGCGGCCTCCAGTTCCTCACCGACTTCACCTGAACAGCACGGTCGACCTCGGCGACGTCATTCAGCCAGCCTCCTCACGTTCCTTTCGAAAGCGGATCCTGAACAGCAGTCTGAAGCAGAACCCTCTTCGACGGAATCGTCCGAGTATGATGCGGAAGCACCGGAACTGTTCGATTTTGACGCATTGTTTGGGCTGGAATCCGATCAAACATATGTTCTTCAAGGAGGGGATGGCGACGATAATAATGGAGAATTGGTGTTAACCAAGGGTGTCAAACCCCCGGAAGTAAACAAAGAGTTGGGGCGCATTAATGAAATCTTGTTTCCCCGAGAACTGGTTTACGAGACGTACACTTCGGGCTTCATCAATAATTGGCTTTGTATTGATGATGATTGTTTAGCGACAGAGTACGTTTTTGTGATTACCACAGCAATTATGTTTCGTTTCTCTTGTGGTACAAGATCGAAATTGTTTTCTTTCATACTTGAATCCTTTATAGGAATCGGTTCCCGGTCATACCTGAAGTATAATCTGTCTTTTTTCTCGATGAAGGATTATTATTGAGTCTCAATGCCTGGGATAAAACCTTTGATAAAACCATGTTGATAATGTATCTAAAGGATAAACAGGGGTTTGCCCATTTATTGCTGAGTTAGACAAATGTGGAAGTTTATGGTGCCCCAAAAACTTCAAAGAAATTCGTCTAGTTCCTGCATTAGATGTCACTCTTAAAATATCCTGTGAACACGACATATTAGTTCAGTCATACACACGGTTTGGGGATATTTGTGAACTGCTTTGTAATTTGAATTTACACATTTGAAAAGGTTGTTTTTCCGTGCTATCTTTTGCTCTGCAACAATATGCTTATCGCCGACACTAAGCGAGATTATCTTTCTTTTTTACCCTTTTTTGATTTTGCCTGTTTCGTACGACAACAGACTACCCCCGTGGGCCAATATTATCACGTGTATACTAGCACTGTTGTGTTGTGACAGCCTTCTAAATATCACTTTGACACACCATCTTAACCTGGTTTTTGTTTTCCTTAAATGATTCATGACATTGCTCCGTTGCTGAAGCTGTGACTCGCGTCTCAGAGCTCCTTTGTAATCGCGGTTATCCGTACTATGGTGCGGCTCCAAAACACATTATGGTCATGTATGAATTTCCATTCCCAATCCCCGTGCTTACATCACAGGTCATCCAATATCTGATTCTGCCCTACATGTCGTGCAAGTGTCATGCTACTTAGTCTGCTTAGTATGGACATACTCGGCTTTGGTTGTTGTTTTAATCATGCCCAGACCTCTCTCTCCTACAAACTCAGTATTCGGTGTCCCTCTCAATCCGTCTTTCCTATTACCACATGATCAGAGTCACTGGCATTTTTCCTGCGTCGTTGTTTCCACATAAGCAGCATCCATCAGAAACGTGTGTACGATTGCTGGGCCTACTTTGTATGCTGGTCGTGGTAACACGTCACTGGCCCCATGGTTTCAAGACCTAGATTGTTACATAATATCGAATGATTTACAACACCCGTGGATTAATTTATTAGCTGACGGAACTCGTTAACTTCGAAGAGTATTAGATTATAGGGTCTTATCTTAGGTGCGTCTTGGTGTCACTGAATGATAACATATACATCTTCCGTTGTGCAGGCGCCTTTATCTATTGCCTTTTAAGAAGCAGGTTACATTCAAGGGTCACCATGACCATTCAATTTGTCTTATGAGCACAAGTCAGCTACTTTTATGGCTTCATTGGCTGACTAAATACAACACTTTCTACAGCTAACCAAAGATTGGGTTGGAGAGGATACATATACAGGGGAAATGACCATATTGTAATAATATAGCGCAAAGACGATGGTTGCAATGCGTAACATGCGTGTGAAATACAGAGGCTCACTGAAGAACACCGGGTCTCCCATAAGGACATTGACGTTCTCTCTTCATCATTCCCGAACTTACCTAATGAGATAAATATGCTCCTCGTAAACCAGTTGTCAATTACTTTATCGAAACTCTTTGGAGTCACTTTATTCCTCCTCCCTGATCGAATTCTTACTTAAAACATGCTCGAAGAATGGGAAATGAGGTTCACTCCACAGAAATATTCTATTCATATCCTGATCATAATTATCCGTAGTATATATTTTTTTCGAATTGGGTTGTTACCTTGTGTGATTTAAGGACAAGCTATTCTAGCTTGCCACTGGTTTGCTGTCCAAGACTCATCCACCACTGCATGTATTAGTCACCGATGAGGTTACTTGTTTTTCTTCTACCTATCATATTTTAGTACTAAATAAGCTTAACTTGTATCTTATATTCTCCCTCAGTTTAATCTCGTTTTTCCTTTCACCATTCTCCTCTCTTTCGAATTTAGAAACAAAGACAGACAAGAACGCGCATTCAAGCAGCTGACTGACATCCGAAAACAGGGACTTAAATTGAGTAAAAAGTTGTTGGAGATCTTGTCAGACAAGGCCACAACTAATGGTGTCAAGACCGCCAGTGGTCATTTTCACACGGAGCTTCGCACGGTACGGTCGATTGCCTCAACTATATGGGCGGCATATAAATCCGACTCATCTGGTGATTGTGAGCGCACACTGAGCAGTTTATCGGCAGCATTTAAACGTTTGGCTGACTTGCTGCTTTCCGGTGAGCAAGCTATCACTGCCTACGAGTTGACAATCAGTGGTCTGGTCCCAGCCCTATTACTCTGCTTGTCAGCCAGCAACGCTGGTCGTTGGGCATGCCCGGTGAGTGATAAACTCTATTTTGTGACTGATATTTTCCATCCTTGCTTCTTTGCATCTCCCTGACATGTGATATATATATATATATATATATATATATATACCCTGTTTGCTAAATTGCATCGTAACACCGAGGCATCTACATACAGATGACACGAGGTGTTTTCTAGAATATATGCATATAACCCGGTGTATCACTATCTCCTAGACTGCAAATGAGTCGTGTTCTTAAAGGTCTTCGTCGAAATATCAGTTTTATCACCGTTAGTTTACAGCTACCGATCAATAGATAGAGATAGAGATCCGTAGCTTGTAACTGATGCTCTGACTTGGTTTAACTAGCGAACTGTTTCATAAGCATACAATAGGGGCAATAGGTTTGCTTCGAATGATCCAAAAACGCGTTTTAGTGAACGAACTTTCTTTGTGGCCTTTGCTGACACCTTAACACAATGTGTGGAACATCATTGATCTTCACGAACAATAATTCCCAGGTCTTTTACTTTTGGACCACGCGATAATGGCTGATTTTCAAGTGCGTATGGAAAGCGATCTCTGTGACGCAAAGATATCATCTTACGTTTCTCAACGTTGAATTCGTTGTCATTTGTGGTAGACACTCCGTAAGCTGCGTTGAGAGTTTCCTGTAGGATGTAAAACGAAGAAACATTACAGTTGAAATGAGCCATTTGAATAAAGTGATGAACAAGTGAGTTGCGTGATTTGTGTTTGGTTAGTGATTGAGGTCAAGTTAGATAACAAAATTTGATATGGAAGTGAACTGGTCCATACATTGGTGGATGTGGTGGAGGGGGGAGGGGAGGTCATGTCACACACTGTGGTAGGGTTTTACAGCGTTTACAGCTGAATGAGTGTACGCAAAATTAATGGCCATTATCAATTCTGCCCACATATGTCTTCTTGTGTTGATGAAATGGATAAAGGGAAAAGGATATTTTACATGATTCCATCACTTTTTACATCACAGGAAGAAGTGTAATTGGATGTTGGTTCGCGGGATCACTTCTGCAGCCACCTTTGTAAGTGGGTGAAACAGTATCCTGTTTTCAAGCGTGAGGAATCACCGTCTTGTCGAATGTGCTTTGGTGTTAATGAGCAATTATTTCAACTACATGGTTTGCCAAGGATATTGTCTTCCGCTGATGATGAATTCTTACTCAACGCCAATAGTTTGGCTTTTAACGCTTCACTCTCGNGGGGGGGGGGGGGTATGAGACACATGGCAGAGGGTATTAAAGCCACAATCCCACTTTGTCACCTTCAGTCAACACTTCCTAGAAGTGAACTTTGAGTAATTCAGCTGCTTCAGATTTAGTAGTGAAAACACGTCTTGCACGCTTTTGTGCGGCATCTCTCTTTTCACTCTTCTGGTGACATTGATATGCTTGTATGAGAGCTTCAGATTGGAAATCTGTTTGTGTGCCAGTGTTTCTTAAACCCTCCGTTTATCATCTCACAAAAATTTGGCTCAAAGGTTTCTCAATATGATGTAAGTGTCGGCAGTTGGAAATCTTTTGATCTCTCACCTGTGACATCTATTTCTTTGTTCGACTAGGGATAGGTGACAATCTTGTGTGATGTACCGGCAAGTTTCGTTTTTGTAGCCACCTTCATGAGCTCTGTTAGAGTGTCAGTAAATATTTTCCAGGACACCAGGGGATCAAACTGTTCTTCCTGATGGTTCATTGCAGTAAGGTTCTACATTGTTCTCTAGTTATTAAAGATGCATGTGTTGTTTTTCAGGTATTCTTCTATATATTTGGACTTGAGAACACTTTTCCCGTCATGGTAATTTCGCTGCAACTGTACAAGTACATACTACACTCAAAGTGATTTTTATAGTCGGAGAAATAATAACTGCGAGACGAAAACAAGTTCGCTAATCCCAACGGACAACATGACACAACGAGAGAGGGTTCAATCATCAAGCCAAAGCTAATGTAACTAACCCTTCACGTTCAGATGTGGATTGGTAAATCCTAGTGAACGGAGGTGTTCAGATAGACAGGACCAATGGAAGTTAAAACAACAGTCAACTCCATGGCAAGTGAAGTGATTGGGTCAACAACTTGTGGGCGTACAGAACGGGATGATGTAATCGGATTAGCAAGGCTTCAATTATTGCCAACAATTTTGCATTGCAATTATGTAACAACGGTTTAAAAGAGGAACCGGGATCAATTATGTGTTTGGTTGTCATGATGTGTTTTGGAATTGATGAACCCGGGTAACCGCCTGATTACTGGGTGTGGGTTGCGTCATCGATTCCACCAACCACTTTGGAATGTGTTCCGTCATCCGCTGTGATAATTGACGGTTGGTTCTGTCTATGTATACGCTACCGCAACTGCGGATGAACCGGTATACAGTGCGTGAGACGGAACTGGATTTCCAACCACTTACACGTTTGTCCAAATCGATTCCGCGAGCACAGGCAATAAGACGAAGTTGGGCAACTGGAAATGTGTAATTCAGAGCTGACTGTAACTTTTGGCACACATCGTTGGGAAGATGATCGCCCTTAAAAGATAGTTTGATGTAAACGGCTTTCTGGGAAACATTTGGAAATGGGTTCCCTTATTGAGGTTGTTTACTATGGATATCAGTGAATCTTCCGGGGTAACCGTTTCGTAGCATCGTTTTCTTTAGGAGTTCTTCTCATATTGTGTCTGGGGAACAAATGTTTCTGGTTCGATGGAACAGTTTTCACGAGTTCACTTTTTTTAGCCGCGGGTGAGGAGCTAGAGAACTGGAGATACTGACCGCTCCATGTTGCTTTTCTGCGGAAAGAATGCTATAATGTGTCATCTAGGCGCCTCGTAATTCTAATATCCAAAAATGGTAAAGAACCGTTGGTTTCTTCCTCGTGGGATCTGGTTAGATGTGGATGAAGAGATATAAATTGCTTTAAGAGGGATTCAAAATGTTCACGCCCCGTAAGACTAAAAATATCGTCCACATTAAGTCTATACAAGGTGGACTGAGAGATATTATTGGCTAGATTTTGTTCATTCATTCCTAAAAATACATCAGCTAGAATCGGGCCTACTGGACTACCCATGGCTAGACCATCAATCTGTTTGTAGGTGGCTCCTTCAAATTCAGAACGAATGTTTTCAGTACATAAAAGTATTAGTTCTCTTAAGTATTCAAGAAGGATGGTAAGGGACTTGAAAACATAATCACATAAATGGTTAACTGTTTAATGGAGGGAAACAGTGGTGAAAAGGGAATCCACTTCTATCAAATACAGCTACTTAAAGATGTCAAATTTTCCGAGCATTTCAAGAGTTTCAAAGGATTTTTAAGAAATGAGGTGTTACGTATGGGATTTACAATTTCTGCCAACCATCAAGCCAGTCTGTGTTATGGCGATTTCTGCACACACAAAATTGGCCTGATAGGATTAGCGGGTTTATGAACTTTAGGCGAGCCTCTCCTGTGTGGTGTTTCAGTCCCCTGCAGTTGCGGTGGCGTATACATAGACAGAACCAACCGTCAATTATCACAGCGGATGACGGAACACATTCCAAAGTGGTTGGTGGAATCGATGACGCAACCCACACCCAGTAATCAGGCGGTTACCCGGGTTCATCAATTCCAAAACACATCATGACAACCAAACACATAATTGATCCCGGTTCCTCTTTTAAACCGTTGTTACATAATTGCAATGCAAAATTGTTGGCAATAATTGAAGCCTTGCTAATCCGATTACATCATCCCGTTCTGTACGCCCACAAGTTGTTGACCCAATCACTTCACTTGCCATGGAGTTGACTGTTGTTTTAACTTCCATTGGTCCTGTCTATCTGAACACCTCCGTTCACTAGGATTCTCAAATTCATTGTGCTTGCTTGTTTTACGTCAGTGATGGAGAAGATTTAACGAAATGTTCACATCGTGCAACATATGTTTTCTTTCGTTCTTGATGCTATGGATAAATGGAGGAGGGGGAGGGGCAGTATTTCGAATTAGATTATATCCGCGAAAATGGTAGTTTCTTTGTCTTACAAGTGAATATGCGATTATTGTTCAAAGCTGGAATATTGAATATGATGAGTACGGCATCTAAGCATTATACATTCCCATAACCATTTTTCATCCTAATCTGAATTTAATAAATCTATCTGCAGGTCACATGCTCAAGCTGCATTATGTTCATCCTTGACGTTCTGGAGATTTCCATTTATTGTAAAGTTACGATTGCAGTCCTTTTTTCTGCAGAAGATTACTTGGCGTATTTTCTTCGCACAGTCGAGGTCCATGAACGATCTGTGATTGACTTATACGCTCCGTTTGGAAACCAGCAGTCTTCAAATTCGTCTTCCCTTTTCGCCGTGGCCACTCAACTGCAGCATAGACAAATCTTTGGGTTGTCTTCTTACCTGCTTTGGCCTGGGCAACTTGGAATTATTCTTCCCACGATCAAACCACGAACCTTTTTCATGTGATAAAGCTCATTGTACCGTGATTCATCTGGCCCGCAGTGTAAACCCCGTCGCTTGTAAAGTGTAATAATATCTTAAGTGATTTCATAAGATCGACAATAGAATCAACCACCATCATCGCGTTCGGGGTTTGGCATCAATTNCAAATGTACTGTTTTTGCACAGCACAGCCTAATTCCTAGGAGCACCACATTATGGAAAACAAATGCAGGCTTTATGTTATTCTCCTTTCTTTCATCCAGGTTTCTTTTATATACATTTTCGATACATCTGATGTTTTAGACTGATGAATAAATAGCAGCGATAGTAATAATAACTTGATAATCAGCCTCGGTAATCAAGTGCTGTTCCTTCACAGTTATGCAATCTCTCCGTGATCATTTTGTCTATCTTTTGCACTACAGCACTGTAATAGTTGTCAGTCTGTACGTCAAATGTTCTGAACGTCGTGGGCACATTAT
>UZAN01051241.1:2556-14447 GCA_900618425.1 Echinostoma caproni | reverse complement strand
CTGGAGCATTAATCCGTACTGCTCCATTGAACCTGATAATGTACACTCTAGGTTACTGGTGGATTCAGCTTGTGTACTAGCTGCCCCGTACACTCTTCCCTTCCAAAGCAGCATGGACGAGGGAACCTTTCCCAAAACTGGAAAGAAGTTGTTATTTGCTCCATATACAAAAAGGGCGGTGGACACTTCCATGGTAGTTATCGTCCCATTTCATTAACCAGCATCCCCCGCAAACTTTTCGAGCGTCTAATAAAAGATGAAATCCTGAAGCTTCTTAGGACCAATAAACTTCTCTCTCGTTTCCACCACGGATTTCTATCTGGAAAGTCTTGCATCACCAATATGCTGTCTGTCATAGATAGCCTGACTAAAGCATACGATTCCGGCAACATCTCTCATGCCGTTTTCATTGAATTCGTGAAGGCTTTTGACAAGGTCCCACACATCCCTCTTCTCCACAAGCTTGCGGCACACGAGACTGTAGACCCCTTGCTTACACTTATTCATAGCTTCATCTCAAACCGCTCGTTTGCTTATTCCGAATGGCAAGTCCTCATCACAGCCCAGCTCAATTACGACCGATGTTTCCCAAGGATCCGTTCTAGGCCTATTTCTCTTCCTTGTTTATATAAATGACCTACCTGATGTAGTGTCATCAAGAATTGTGCTGTACGTTGATGATGTTACCATCTAGGATACAGACGCCTCTCTTTTACAGGCCTCAATTGATGTTACGAAACGCTGGTCACTGGATTGGAATCTTCCAATCAACAATGACATGTGTGTTAGGATTTCATTCAATGGTCACCCATCTCACCATTTACCGATAGAGGGTTCCCACCTACTAACCCAAGTGGACGAATACAAAGTTCGTAGTTTCTGGTTAAACAACAACCGTCTAGCCAGTAAGGCCGCTTTTCGTGTCCTGAACCTCATAAAAAGATATTTCCCCATATTCTAAAGGATGACTTTCCTCTTATTTACGGAACGTACACCCACCCTCTCTTAGAATACGGAAGCCAAGTTGCACACTCCGGACTCATCCGAGATCTCGACTGCCTTGAGCGCGTTCAGAGATCCCCTACAAAATCCGTCCTTGGATTCAGGGACCTCCCCTACCCAACGAGACTTCAACAACTGGGACTTTACCCGGTAGAAATCAGACACATTCGGGGAAATCTATATCTCCTGTACCATCTCTTCGACACGGGTACTGTCGAAACCTTTTTTGGCTTTGCTGACTCTCAGCCTACTCAAGGTCATAGCAAGAAAATTTTTGAGCCCCGTCCGAGAACCACTCTACGTGTCTCACTTTTTGCCTTTAGGGTGATGTCCTCATGGAATGCCCTTCCAGAAAAAATAGTCAGCGCTCCCAGCAAGGCGGTCTTCAAACTTTGTCTTGACCGTCACTTAGGTTGATCTACTCGAAACCAATAGAGGAAAACCTTAAAAAACATTTTGAATTATATGAGAGTTCACAATTCTTCATTTTACTTCTCGCCTCGAGCGGGGAACCCTACTGATGCCTTTTCAGTACTCTCCGTTCTAAAAAAGTTCAAACGAAAAGATAACACCGATGCCTTTCAAGGACCCTGGACATTTGGGCAATAGCCTCGAACCCGTGAATCACTTCAAGACTTCAAGACATTTTGACAACTTGACCGCGCGCGGTTGAAAATCTGTCGTGGATCGATAAAAATCGAAAAGAAAATCGAAATAGTCTCGCTGGAACAAANCTGAAGTGCGCATCTACCTGATTTTTCAGGCCGCAGCGGATTGTGAGAGATTTTCGAACAAACGTTTCGGTAAGTCCCCACGTGTCTGATTTTGTGGTTATCCGTGAGAGTAACACACGTTTTGTGGAATTTAAGTTCTCAATCATAAACTTTAAACCTCCTTCGTAACATTAAGCGTAGAGGGATGTCAAAATCAGAATTCTGCGGTTCGCAGAAATGTAAAAAGCCAGTCTTCAACGGCATACAATGCGACTGTTGTGGCTACTGGTATTACCAGAGCTGTGCCCGCCTAGACAAAAGTGTATGAGATATATTCGATTAACTCAGCGCTCCAGTAGATAAGTTACCTGTGCGTAGCCATGGCATAGAACACAAGTAGGAAGCGCAATACTACTGCACCCAAGTCTAGTGGTACAGACAACCGTGACCGCAATCGATTAAACGTCTAGAGCAGAGGATTGCTGGCCTGCAGACCTAAGTGTCTGAATTGAAACGCGCCAAAGAACTGACGGTGGGTCGAAATAGGAGCGTCCTCATTATGAACCACGAAGAACCGGTTATAAGAGACGCGAAGGTCCGGACGGATATCGACGATCGAAGAGTCCGTGATATACTTAGAACTGCAGGGTTACCCGTGTATGCACTCATACATAGGGTTCAGAGAGTTGGGAGATGGAGAGAATAATGTGCACCAGGCGCCAGGGTTGCTAGACCCATTCTGGTCGAGTTCGTAAATCCCAATATTAGGGATATTCTACTATGCAGTAGTGAAAGATTAGAAAGAGCTACTGGGGGTAGATATCGAATTGCACCAGAAAACTTAAGTCGCATGATTAAAGGACTCCTGGTGGACGTCCGTCCAAAAGTGGATCAGCCGCAACCAGGGAAAGGTGTATCCTTAAAGAGCGGCCTCAAAGGTGTTCAAACCCACGCCTTGGTAAAGGTTCACAAAATGAAGGGTAGGCAGAGAGCACCGAGTTATGCTGAGGTCGTTGCATCCACTCAACGCGTAGGCAGCCCTCAAAATGTCGCGCACATCAGCCCGGGGCATCATACGGTAAATGGAAAAATGCAAACGAGAAAGCCGAAAACCAACGTCAAACAAAAGCTTAGACAACCAAACCCGCTACCTGTAACACCATTTCCCCGCACTAAAGGGGGTGAACGGCAGACAGAACATCACCGGGGTAAACCAGAAGCGAACAGGAAGACTAGCATAAAAGCGGCCGGGAGGATAAAAACGCCACTGAAGGAGATTTCAGCCATAGATATGAATATAACTATGACCCCTGTCTCCACTTCTAGGTGTACGCAAACCCCCGAAAATAAGAGTCCAAGGGTTGATATAAGAAAGCCGCGTGTAGCAGCTGCTTTGCAAATCAGTCATAGTAGCGTTCAACTGGATATAAATGAACCGGAATCGGACTGTGAGAGGACAGTCATCGACAGGATGGCTCAACCAAAAAGAAATATCCATGAGGAACCGCGCAGTAAAGAAATCAGCGTGGGAGTAAATACTGAGAGAAAAAACGTGCCGGGCCCTCGAGTGCTATGCCCGAGGGAACTCATGAAGAAATTGGCCTAAACACAGAGGCCCCAGCACTGTGACAAAGAAGTTTGAAAACGTGGTATACAAACGTCTGCAGTGTTGGAAATACGTGGGGCGAACTGAAAAGCAGGTGCGCAGAATATGACGTAGTCATTCTGACCGAAACACGGTTGTCACCAAGACATGTCATAGATCACTTTATCCCCCCGAACTTGGCTGTGTACAAGACAAACCAGGAGGTGGGTAAGGGAGGTGGAGTGTTCATTCTCGTGAAGAATCAATGTACCCAGTGGGAGAAAACTGAACTTGGACTGTACACCCCACTCTGCAAACAGTTGGATGCACTGTTTGGAACCGAGGACGACACTTCGTCATCATTGGAGTCTACAGAGCACCCCCAACTAAATCAGGGGTGAGCTCTAAGTATCCTCTGATGCTGCCGCACATGGAATTGGGAGATGACTGTTCTTCAATGTTGCGTTCGAAAACTTCAGGAGAGTTGTGTATCGACCTCACATATTCCGATCGGGCCTCATTAATCAAAGCAGCAGAATGTAGTGTGCCCGATCGTATGGTGAAATCCGGACAATAACAGACATTTGCCGGACACCATTTTCCCTCCATAGTCTACATGTATGTTCACATTTTCACTTCAGTACCAGAGCTGTATTGTTTGCTTTACACGATCGCTAACAGATGCATCCTTCCACACAAAGGAATTTCGCTTTCGCTTTCGATCCGTTTGCACGTTATCGCACTCGTTGGTTGTTGTTGTCTTTTGCTTCTTCCCCTGTCACCTAATGATGGCTGCTTGGGACAGTGTTCTATCCACGTAAATCGAAACCTTCATCACTACATGAGAAATTTTGTCCATCGATACCTCAGCCATCAATTCACTAATGTCCTTGTGGCCCTTTGTTATCGGTACGTTCCCCACGCGTGGTCTGAATTTTCAAAGTGCTCCTAACTGCATCCCGGTTCCAGTTGTCAAGCCAAATATCGTTAGATATTCCGCATCAGTGTCATTGCCTTGGTTTAAACTGAGGTGAATTGTAAAGTTGTGACCATTTAAACAGATCACTTCGCAGACTTTTCGTCAGATTTAATGAGAGAAGTTCTGGTGATCGATCTGTGAATCCTTCCAGACAATCCACCTTGAATCTTGAAGTTTTGAAGTAGTAATCGGGTTCGAGGCTTGTGCCCAATAGTCCCGGTTCTGTATTTGCCTTCCTTTCCGCAGTGTAATGCACGAGCTGAAAGGAGATTAATGGGTAAAGGATCTAGCTCTAAGACGGTGCTACTGGGTTAAATGTGCATGCATCGGGAAAAATCAAGAAGAGAAAGGGATGTAACATACAAAAGGATTGAAAATTCCTCTCAATTATCTAGCATTTCCTTACCTTTCTTCACCATTCTATCGTGCATTCTTTCTGATAGTGGTCTTCATGTCGGTAAATTTTTAATCTGAACCTTATATTCTACCATTTTTACGGTGAAGCATGTTCATTGAACACGTGATTTGAGTGCTTTGTGCTCATATGTAAATCGGATTCAGTGCTTTTTCTTGTTTTATTACGACCAACGCTTCGATTGAACGCCCTTTGTTGGAATAACCGTTGCTTTTGGTCATCGTGAAGTCCTTTTGGCTGTAACGCTCAAGCTTATTTTGCTTGATTTGTTGGAGCGTGCAGAAATTTCCTATTAGTTCAGAATTATCTGAAAGTTAATTCGAATCACTCATTTTCCTATTTAATTTTTATTACCGCATATATTTTCTGTGAATATTTGACATTTTGGCTGGATAGTGAATTAGGCTCAATATCAAAGGTATGACTGCCTTATGTATTCTTTGATCATTGCCAAAATAGTATTGTGGATTATTTTTGATTCGATTTGGTTCTCGATAATTTTAGCTACGCGTTTCTCTGGGGTTTGATCATCGCTATACAGAACGAGCGAAGAGTCATTGGATTGAACGCATACCGGTGATGTCTTTTTCCTTTTGCTCGGACCAGGACAATCGCGTTTTGGTCGTTACAAGAGAGAATGTGAGGGGAGGAGGTAACAAAGACAGTCAGGAGAAAGTAGGGGTGTCCTCCAGAAGACGAAAGCCAATTGGATCTGAGGAAGGGTAAACCCTAGGTTTGAATCAAGTACGGTTGTGAAGACCCTTTTAGAAGAGCAATTCATGATCTCTATTGGAAGTTCATTCCATTTTGAGATGACCCTGTGTGAAGAAGATGAAGCAAAAAGAGAGTTTGAGCCGGTGTTTGAAGAGTTTTCTTGGGTTTCCCCGTAAATGTTCCTGGCTAGAGCGTGTAAAGAAACGGTCAACTTAGCATGATGAGAAGAGGTTATAAAAAAAGGTCACCTATGATACGTTGTATATCTAAGGGACAGGGCGGTGGGCAACACCGACCAGTCGAATCAGCCTAAGCAAACTGAAAATCGGGTGCCTAAACGTAAGAAACCACGCCGTAAGGAAAGCAGCGGATCGGATGTCGAAACCTCGCGGAAAAGCTGCCGACGTAGCTCAGGAGGGGGACGCAGCGCGCATGACAAATACGAAAACCAGGTTGGAACGGCTTGAAAAGGAGATAAGACTCCAAAAAGAAACCAACCAAGCAATCCTAAGAAGGACTAGGAACATACTCCTACGTAACTGCGTTGAGCCCATGATTAGAGACTCCAAAATCGGCACAAAGCGGACCGGAAGTATGTACAGAACGTGCTTGGGCTAGCTTGGATGTGTCTCCTGACTGGTATTATCAGTTGTCATAGGATCAAACTAAGGAAAAGCGAAAGGGTCCTTCACCCCCGACCTATATTGGTTGTCTTTACCAGCATTTACGCGAGGGACTACCTATTGTTTAGAGCAGCGGTAATAGAGAACATCGCCAGGGTCGGTATAATTGTAACCCCAGATAATGGTACGGTGGTCCGTAGAACCACCTGGCCGCCCAGAATTGGTCAGGAAGTAGGACACGTTCGAACATTTCCGCTCAAACAGTTCCGGAACTACTTGAACTAAAATGTCCTTCGTAAAGCCTTGTAAACCTCCTTTTTACCACCTAATCCTCTTGTGTTTAGTCTGTTCCCTGCTGAATGTTGTCAAACTTCAGTCAGGTTCTCTCTTGCTCATCTATTTTCACTTAAGCTTCATCTGCTTCTTGTTTAAACGACGCCTTTTTGGCGTCATAAAGCCAACTCGAAATCTGTATGTTCATCCTCATATCATTTTAGGTTTAGGAACCCCGTTCGATCATTTCTGTTCAAGTGGTGTTGGTTCTACTTGGACTACAATGTTCTTCATAAAACCTTGTTTCTTCCTTCAAACTTATTTCTTTTCCGATTTGCAATTATGCAGTATCTCTAGGTCGTCTTGTGTTTCATCTCTGGTCCACTGGCTGTTCTCAAACTTCAGTCAGGTTCTATCTTGTTTCTCTGTTTTAACTTTAGCTTCTTCCGCCTCCTCGTGCTCTTACAGTAACTCTGCGTCGCCTCATATTTTGTCTCTAACTCACTTACTGTTCTCAAGCTGTAGCCAGGTTCTTATTAGCTTAGTGCTTTAGCTTAATGCACCTTCTCTCGTCCAGATACAAACTCTTACCACCTTAAATCTAATCTAAGATTTGCACTTTCACCTCTGTCAGTCTCGGTTTAGATAACCTACTTGGGAAACTTCTTTAAAGTGGTGTCGGTGCTAGTTGGACTAACATACGCGTCGTAAACTTTCGCTCCCTAAACTGATTTTCTTCCATCACACAGAAGCATTCAATTTCTCTTTTTCGCATGATTCCTTGGCTGGAAATTGATGGAGGCTGCTTTATTAGTTAAACCAAACCTTTCATTTCCCTGAGTCGTTCCCAAATGGCTGGTTTAAACTTTCGGCAGTAGGTTAAGCGATAACATGCATGTTTCTTCTTCCTCTGCCTCTCATCAGCTAAGAGCCCACCTAGACTGCTTCCCATTTCCGAAGCTCTTTCCAGAGATCTGCTGCTGTCAGAATAACGGCGATTGCCGTCGGATCGAGCCGATATGCAACGAGGAAGAAAACCAAAGTATAACCAAAAGACCAAAAGCGGGATCCTATGAACTCTCCTATCGACTGGACCGTTTCGTTAAACAAATTCAACGTGAGTTTGCAGGCTCGCACACAGCGACCCCGTGTCCCGTGTTTGTGATTGATGATAGAAGACCTAGCGAGGTCTGAAACCACTTTACCCGTCTTGGCCCGATCACCCTCGTCCAAACAGTGATATTGCTAACAAGCTCGTCCTACTTCCACGAATTTATAGATACGTATTTTGCGAATACTAATCTCCACGCAGGTATACACGCAAAAAAACATTCGAAAACTGTATCCACTCAGGCTTTGTCTCTGTCCACCTCCACACGATCAACGTCTTACATCTTTACCGTGTCCGATACTTGCCGTATACATTTCCCGTCCTGAATTGAACTGAATCCTGAAGAATCCAGTTCACTGACATGTATATGCACTTTCAATTATTCCAATTTTCCCTCTGTATACCTTTTCTCCATATCTACAGATCCACAGATCTATAAAGTGGAGGAAATGTGTTACCTTGCTCACCTTGTCTTTGATAAATTTCCAAAGAAACCAAATGTCCATTGACTGTTTTGTGGTCCTTTTATTTATCGCACTTAAATACGAATGCGCTCCATTGTGCTTTTAAACCCTCCGAGTTCTGTTGACCCTAATATTTTACCATTTATTGTACAAAATGGTAATGCACTCCAGCATGCTTCACGGCTTTCACTGTGTAATATACCATTGTTATTGTTATTGTTAAATAATGCAACAGTTAAGCTACGAAAGGTAGGAGCGCCTGAAAAAGCTAAGTAGGCGACTAACGCGAAAAGGGCTCAAGGTAATGTGTGCACGCCAAATGGCACACACGGAAAGAAGGGTTCACCTTTCATTAGATCAACGACAAAGCCTAAAGGGACTCCGATGATAGAATTGAGGGGAAGCGAAACGAAAGCGGTTGATGCAAAGAAAACAACTGTCACTTCTAGCCCCGTGGCAAATACGTCAAAACGCCGGTCAGGAATGGTCACTAATACCAGTTCCGAACGCAAGGGCCTAGATTTAATTAAAAATGTCACGCCACAGGCATCCAAGTCAGCCGACTGGGTAGATCAAAGGGCGGCTATCTTGGATAGCGGAGATAGCCTCCAGCTGTTACATAACAGCACAAAATTTGGTTATCCCTTGGGTAATACGCTAGAGGACTCCAAGAGTATCAAAGGGCCCCAATCGGAACAGCTAAAAGCAGACAATATTGCGGTCTGGTGTACTAACGCTAATAGAGCCCGGGGGAAATGTGGCCAGATTGCAACAAGCTCTCAGGGATCCAAAATCGTCGTTATTACAGAATCCTGGTTGAAGGAATTGCGATTTATTGTCGACCCAGGTGGCTGTACTAAGTACTAGCAGGATAGAGTAGACGAGATACAGGAAGGTGGTGTACGAATATTGATTAATTCCTCCAGCAGCCATGGGAAAACGCAGCTGAACTTAGCTGCCCCTAACATCCAAGCAGAAGGATGTTGTCTCCAACGGGGAAGAAGACAGATAAGCATGCTATGTGTCTACCATGCTCCTCTTGTGACTCCTTGGGAAGATACAGAGCTTTTGCGTATTACGCAAGAAACCCTGGCTAGCTATCGAGCTTTTTCATAGTAGGCGACGTAAACTTTCCGGAGATAACCTGAGCACATAAATGCGCGACTGTGGGTTCTCAAGGTTAAAGTTTTCTAAAGTGGCTACGGGAAAGAGCTCTCAAACAACGTGTGACAGGAGCCACAAGGTATAGATGACAATAAAGACTCTCGATACTAGATCTAGTAGTCATACGGTATGCCGCAGATATTGGTCACATAAATACTGAGGAACCGGTGGGTAAGAGCGATCACGAAGTAATCCGTTTTAAGCCAATGGTAAGACGCACTAAGAAAGAGTGCTCTTCAAGTAGATACTACGGACGCGTAAACGGACCGGAAATGGCAATGTAGGCAGCAACTATCACCTGGTACCCGAAGTCTTCGGATGCCACCGTACAAGACAGATGGAATCTGGTAAAAACGGGACCACTAAGGCTGATGGATAAGTTCGCCCCAAAAACGTCAAGACGGAGTAACAACAGACTGCTTTGGTAGAGTCCGCAAGTTGACAGGGCGCTGTTCAGCAGCAGGAGAAACTAGGCCCTCTTTAAGCTGTACCGAACGCAGCACACTTGGTGCCAGCACAAGCGAAAACGGAACAAGCCATAGAACATCCAAAGAACAAGCAAATATAAATTTGAACTTAGACTGGCACAGGCAGCATAAACGAACCCGATAAGGTTCTACGAGTATGTGCAAGCTAATGTTCATACACGCAGAAGTTTAGGCGTGTTAGAAGCGCCCGAAGGAGTTAAGGCTAGGAGCAATGAAGACAAAGCGAAAACGCTGCTGGGTTTTTTTTTAAGTGTCTATAGAGTGCCGTTCAACATAGCTATTCGGACACCGCAACTGTTAGGGGATATGCAGATTTCAGAGGGAAACTGTATAACAGAAGCCGACGTAACTTGAGAACCGAAAGCGCAGAAAAGGTATAAGTCGACAGATCCGGATGGAATCCATTCAGCCATAGATCAGTCATTAGCCGAGGTCCTAACAGGACCATTCACTAGGCTCTCTAGGGAATCGAATCCAAGCGCTATGTATCCAGATGATTAGCGCACGGCGGTATTAGTGGCCCTGAATAAATCTGGGTCCAGACAGAAAGCTGAAGACTAATGACCGGTCAGCCTAACGTCGGTGCTGTGAAAGTGCTTAGAATGATTGGTTAGGAAGCAGATATGCCTGTATCTACTACATAATCGACTTCTGACACCGACGCCGCATGATTTCGTTGAGCGCAGGTCATGCCTCACTAATCTGCTGGTGTTCCTCGATCAGGTTACGCGGCGGGAGGGCAGGAGCGTAGCAGTATGTTATTTAGACTTATCAAAGGTATTCAACTCCGTCCGCCATCGGCTGTTGGATATAAAAATACAAGGCCTCGATATATTAGAAAACACCAGAAATCGGCTTGTATCGTTTTTGGCCAACCGCACTTTTAGGGTGAGGGTGGAAGACCATGGGTCGGAAACTGAAGTGGTCTTGAGTGGGGTGCCACAAGGTTCTGGGTTAGGACCCCTAAGGTTACTCATTTTAATAACCGACTTAGCAAAGGATCTCCGAATTCTTGCTTAATCTTGCCGATGACGTCAAAATGACAGAGGGATTTAGAGATAATTCATTGGTAGACTGTTTAGTAAGATATTCCCCTGAACCACACTAAGTGTCGGCTGTTGGCCGCCAGATAAAACACGTACTTGATAAACGGTCTACCTCTACAACAGGCCTCACAAATTAGAGACCTTGATATTATTATGAATCACAACTTCAAGTCCTCAGACCAGGGCCTCAGGGCAACGAGCAAGGCAGATGAGAGTTATTTCGTGTATGTGCAACAGTCACTCACAGGCAACGAGATGTTTTTGTACCTTTATATAATAACATTGTTCGCCCTCATTTAGAATGCTGTGTCCAGGTGTGGGCACCGTATTACAGGAAGGACAAATTAAGCTTAGAGAAGGTGCAGCGTCTGGCCACCCGAATGGTAGCTGGACAGAGGGGTAACGGCTACAAACAAAGATTAAGGGATATCAATCTCGTCTCGCTTGAACGCCGGAGAGTGCGGGTTTACCTGATAAAGACTTCGAAAATGGTGAAAGGTCTGTCAGGGCTCAACCTCGGTGATCTGTTTTAACTAGCCCCTAATCACTGCACGACAGGCCACACTCTCAGGCTTCAAGAGAACCACGCTCGACTGGATATTCGGGTAAACTTCTTTTCACACAGGCTCACACCCATATGGAGCAAGTTACCTAAAGAGGAAGTCAACTGCGCAAGCGTCAAAGCGTTTAATGCGGCACTAGATTCCTTTTGGGCTGAGACTTTCCCGGAGGTCTATATCTAAAACAGGGAGGCAAACCAGGGGACCTACAAATTTGGAGTTGCTCTATATAATACAATGTACGGTGCATATGCAACAACGGCAAGCTTTCAATGAAGGTCTCCCACCGAACAGGCTACAAGAGAAGTTTTCCTTCTTTTAAAGCAACCGATGTGAAGACCTCCACTACGTGAAACTGTTTTGGTCAAAAAGGAACCCATTGGAGAATCAAATACGCAGCGTTGAATCACAGAACATTGACCCACAACACAACGAACTGGACGCGCAGTTGGCAAGAGTCACATTTCGTCACGAGAAAACTTAACTGAACTAAATTAAACTAAACCACATCATCAAAGAACGAGAGTAAGGTGCCTGCACCCCACGCACCCGTTGAGTTGGTCGAGGCAAAAAAAGTGATAATGACGGCGGAACGCGACGGCACCTCCCCCAGTTGAGGAAACTAGAACGCTTTTCGTCATGGAACAAAGTGAATCATTCCGTCGCTTCGTGGATGAGGTTCAAATACATAGTGATGATCGTGACCGGGTCTCGGCCTAACGAATGGTTGCATGTGAGACCCATATCAACAAAT
>UZAN01051240.1:1930-13711 GCA_900618425.1 Echinostoma caproni | reverse complement strand
TAAGGTTAACCCAAGTGTCAGTATTACTATTTGAACCTTTGGCATCATTACTCCCGAGCAAGAGCATACATTTTAGAATATAAAAAGTAGAGTTATGTGGAGAATCTGCAATCCATGGAGCAATTGATACAGTTGACAGAGTTCCAATGATGTTGGCTGTCCGGGCTTGGATCCTAATCATATACACGAAGGCTGAGTAAAATGTTTCCGGATACCTAGTACACATACGAGGTGCAGATGACCGGGCAAGGAAGACGTGAATTGTAATCTGCTGTGAATAATGTTCAAAGGCTGCCACTTGCGTAACCAAATATCAACATTCAAGCTCAGCACACAGGTCATAAGGATCGCTCTACTCGGATTGCAACAATGGAACTCAGTAGATGTCACTGGAGGGGAGTGATTTTCTATGAATACATATATGTGGTTTAAAGCAGCAGTATAGTATTGATCCTTCGCTGCCTTCGATCATGACGAGACTTCAAGAATCACTGTGTGGTTTGCAGAATTCAACGGTTGCAGGAGATCACTCGATTCAAAGGTGTGCCAGATATCTCAAAAGCGCATAGAGAAACCTTTTATCATTGAATTGTATTACCACAAAATAATTTACCCGTTCAATATCCTATAATTTTTAAACCGCTATTATTAAACCTGTTTGATAGATTTGCTTTTCAATGAATTAGTATTTTTAACAGGATTAGTCTATTTTACCTAACCATATACCTGATCAGGCTCAGCGCATTTTAAGTACGATATCTATTTCGGTATATACCATTTCATGGCCGCGTTCAACCGTTTCATCCGAAACTGGAATAATTTCAGATGCATTGTCTTCATTCTCTACATTGATTTACAATCAAACGGAGTTTCCCAGTTTCACGACCTTGGTAACTTTTCATTATTTAAATCGATAGTAATGGTAATAACAACAGTGAAAACACAGACGATGTTATCCGAACATTAGAAATATATGCAAAAACAAACAGCAGTTACACGTCTTTTCAACCAGTCTGTCATTCATGATTTGAACGTTTTTGGTTCTTTCTTATTCACCCTTCTATAATGTCGTTCTCTCATAAAAGGGATATTGTACGTGGCTCGTGCATCCCTCATCGTGTTTAATTCAACTCATTTGAGTAATCAACTTAATACGCAGTGATTGTCAAATCGCGTTTATGCATACAGGGCGAGACTCACTGAGTAAATGGGTGTGTACTGATGAGCACCAATTGATTGACAAGCATCTCGACTGATGTTGAACAGTGAGAGCAAAATTCGATTTTAATACTCATCAAAACAGTTTGTTCCCTTCTTGGTCATTTGGCGACTCGCCTTGTTGTTCAGGGACATTTCAGAATTTTGGTTCAGTGATATTTGTGAATTTTGAGAAGATTCTCCGAAATATCCTAATCGGTTTCCTTATGGGGCGCTTTATGCGGTTGCTCATCAGATTCCTGCTTATCCTATTCTGTACAGTACCAGGGATCGGCCCTAATTTTATCATGCTCGTCTACATCGTAATGCACCCTGGACGACTCTTTTAGAATTTGATTAAAATACTAATTGAGTTATCCAAACTGTTAGGGTAAGCCAGCCTCTTAAAAAGAATTACTTTTAAGAAAATATAAGCAAGTTCCACTATAGGAATTCCAGTTGTTGTTCCTGAGTTGATTGAATGCTCCTGACTTATATCCATGTAGGATTTATTCAAATGCAGAACGGATTCTCAGTTGTACATTCATTATGGAAGGCCCATTTTGTGACAGTTTCCTGGAAGTCATCCACAAGGTAACATCAATTTAGCCACTTAGACCAGATTTATCGATGCACTGTTATTCACAAACAGCGTGAACCAAACAGCAAGCGGTGTATCCAAAGGAAGATTGTATCCAGAACGCTTTTGAATAGTTGAGATGTAGACAGCTGTCTCCCACTGAAGAAATTCCCAAAGTACGGAAAAACAACAGAATGCTTCTGATATAACAGTGTTACTCAATTAATCTCTGGTGCACTTTCAGCCAGCACCTTTTGGTTCTTCTCCTTTCAACCGTTAATTCTCTCTCAAGTAACTTTCTCCTGTTCATTGATAAATCAGATTTATTTTGCCATCCCTGAGTATGATTCAAGTTGGCATCCCTATTGCCATTTACAATTTTTCATCGGGGAGATACTTTTGCAGCACTAAATGAAAATACTTTGCATAAGGCAATAGGATATTAGAGGGTCAAACTCACGCCTGTGACCAGTGCCTTTACCAAACAATTATTATTTTGGATGACGGGGGACTGCTTGCGAAAAACAGTAACATTCACTGATAATACTGCTGGTTTTCAACATCCTGGTGTTCATTATACTGATGCTCAGATATTTATATTTAGGTCTCTAGCCATCTATCGCTTGGCTCAATCTTTGCCATTTGGCGGTCACAGAAGGTCTCACTATCCCGTCTCGTAGATTGTCATAAGCTCACTAGTTTGCTTATTTTCCAACTCTTCTGCAATTTAATAGAAAATAAAGGTCGTACATCCATCCATAAGGACAATATGCCTTAAAGGTTGGGTTTATGACAAATTTTCCACACTAATACAGTAATAAAGGGGTTTGATCAATTACAAAACAAGTTGCGTCATATGCCCAACAAATATACAGTGATATTGAAAACTGGGAAGCAAGCTACAGTTATCTCAAGCCGTATGGGTACCAGCAACAATGTGAACTCATTGAACAAATCAAAGATTCAATCCTCGAATTCACAGGACCGAAACCTTACCAAATGGCCGCAAAAGGTCATGCTACGGTTTCATAGTTGGGGTTTGTCAATGGGACACACGAATGTACTTTGTCCTTGCACTATAGCTTTCGTGGCCTGAACTGCATAATACGAGGCACAACGAAAGCCCAGCGGGTAAGGTAACACGATGTAACATCGCTTATTTTGTTGTCATTCCTTGTCACTTGTCAGCTTTCTTTCCGCGAGTCACATGATGAACGATCCAGCCAACAGTTACCGCTCAACACTAACTGTTTTCCTACTAATAATAAGAGCATCAATTGGATGATGAGTGAACAAATGGCCACATCGAACACGTGGTTTATTACTCGAGATTATTTTTTCAACGTCCTGTTTTCTGAAGCGTTTGTTATCGCATGATCTTTCTACCAGTCTGTTGCGTTTCTCCTCACACAGCTCCCGCAGCCCCAGATAGCAGAGGTTTGAAACCGAACAGGCTAAATTAGTCGAATATAAAATTCATACGGGACAAGATTCTTCAAACGTTCTCGATAGATCACCTTTGAAACAACAGCAACAATAGTAAGAATGACGCTGTTGTCCTATTTTATTGATCATTACCTTAAATCAGTCGTGGTTCATATCCAAAATGGACATTCCTGGATTGAAATAGTACGTCTTTTTGAAAATGCAGAAAACCAGTCAATTCAACCAAGCTAGATATGAGCACGCATTCATTTTCGCTCTCTGGATTGCCTAAAAAACGTCAAGTTTCATACCCTCAGAAAACGAAATGTTTAGAAACATTTCTAAATTTCTCAGTACTACAAACATTTAAATTCCCCTCCTTAGTAAACACGATACAGAGCTTAGCACCTGCGCGAAGTTGGCAGCATATCATTGACTAATATTGGTGACCAGACAATCGATTGCTACCTAATGCAAATTACTGTAGTGTAACTCGGTGTTGTTCACCCTCCAGGTTTTTCATTGAACAGGTGGTCAACGTTCAAATTGAAGACAAATGTTTCGGAAATATAATCGGAAACGTGGTTCACACATCTCCCTGGTAATGCCATTGAGATTTGGTAGACAATGATTGAGATCACTTAGTCCAACGGAGAATCAGTGAAAGGGTATTCGGGATTTGAATGAATTAGACAGAAGATCTCATCACAAAATCGGTCGAGAATTTCATCTTTAAAACTGTTCATTTTATATGCTCGATACTTTTGCCGATATATGATTGCTGTGATTTAGTCAAAGAAACATGATCGCCAAATTTAAAGATGCAAAGGAAAGATTGCGATTCACTCTGAATAAATTTTCTTCAAATTGTACTCTGATTCATTCCGACGAGATGCCATTTACATAGCGTACTGTTATTGAGGATGAAAACAGTTCTGCTATATAATAATGAAGTTTCCCGTTGATATCTTTTCTATGTTAACCACTTGAAAAATCGTGGTTTGAATCAATATTTATTGAATTGTGAGCAATTTAATTGAAGAGAGGTGTGCTAGATTATCCCGATGGGTTGTTTTTCTCATTGTTAATCCAAAGAAGGAAACAACAGACGGAGATTCAGGAACAAGAACGACCCTGCCGTACATCAAGGATGTTTCGGAAATTACAGCAAAACTGTCCAAATCTTATGGAATCCAAACCGATTGTCTGTCTAAGGGGACTTCTGTCGAAACCCAAGGAGAGAACAATGGAGAAGGACAGAAGCAGTGTCATCTACAAAATAAACTGCAAGAACAGTTTAAAACACTATATCGGACAAACTGTGACAGAACTGTCAACTATCAAGATCCGTGAACACCAATCGGCAGTCAAGGGACATGACCCACTATCGTTGATTTCCATCCACGAAGATCAAGAAGGACTTCAATTTGACTTCGAATCAGTGAGAATTATCGACCAAGCCCGGTCAAAACACGCCAGAGGATTAATCGAGGCCTAGCACTCTTCAACCAACTCAGTAAACACATCGAACTGGATCACATGTACACGCCAATTCATTCTAAGGATAAAATGACTGAACAAAAAAGGCCCCACCGTGAACTGAGAATGGACGGAAACAGCAATCAGGACGAAAGGACAACCTACTCTCCTCCCACCCTCACCCCCTCGCACTAGTTAAACGGCGA
The DNA here is from genome assembly GCA_900618425.1 of Echinostoma caproni. Taxonomy (NCBI): domain Eukaryota; kingdom Metazoa; phylum Platyhelminthes; class Trematoda; order Plagiorchiida; family Echinostomatidae; genus Echinostoma; species Echinostoma caproni. The sequence continues at coordinate 8,824 of UZAN01051240.1, read as the reverse complement.
ACCGAGTCGAACACAGTGAAAACAGGGGATGAAAATAGTCGGTGCGGAAGAACTTATATATAAACGAACGGGTACTTCAAATTCACTTCCGTTTACTGCAATCACGTTGTCCAAACAAAAAAGAACATTGAATAATGAACGTCCAGCGAGGTTTGTCTGTTTGATTGAGCTGTCGTTGCAGTGATTGCGCTCACCGGGCTGTAGTCTATTGTATGGTACTGATTTATCAAAGCCTGCAGGTATTGATCAAACTCGAGCAACACCCTGACTCATCGTAGTTGATCTTGCCAATGCCTAGCGTTTCGAGCCTCATTCATGGAACTTGATATGATAATGTCTTATGTCATGCTCTATATATCCGTAGTAATATCTGCTTATATTTTACTTTTACCATTGGAACATCCATAAAATGTACGGCTTCTCCATTTCAAAGACGGTTGTTAGTGCATCAGTTGTAAAAGCAATAAGTCTCAATGAAAAAAATTATTCGAATTTAGACACGAGAATGACTCCTAAGAATGCTACAGGTATCGAAATTCCAATTTTCAATGTTCCATTCGCTCTTCTTAATCTTTGAGCACTGGATATAGTCGTTTTTGCATGGATTTAAAGAGCAGTTGCAGTTTCCTCTAATAATTGCCGCACCCTTGCAACTGATGACCACTGTTGAGGTAGCTTACTCCTGTTTCTAACAAAGGGAAAGGTTTTTGGTCACATTAAAATCCCGGGTGCACTGTCTTAATTGAATGAATTCGACATTGAAGTTGGCCCATCCAGGAACTGCATAAATGTTAAAAAAAATATTTAATGAACTCTATTCGATTTTTACCACCGACTTCCAGGGAGAAGCTATAATATACATTTTCTGGAAACATAGAACTACGAATGCATTTCGAGAGTAAAAGTTAACGAAAATGTGCCTTATCGGTGAAACGAATTTCGTGATATCCGAAGTGGAATGCACGATAGACTAAAAAAATGGCATCCACTATTGGCTCCCCTTCTAGCTCAGTAGGAGGGAGGGATGCCTACTACTTCTGACAAGTAAAATGAATTTCACAGGAACAAGTGAATGAATATACACAGAGGCTGCAGAATCTGGCACTCTACCCTTCAGTCGGAAACACATAATTGGTTTAGATGTGAACATAGCTTTGAATTGTGCAGCGTGAAATGTTCTGCTTACTGCACTTGTTACCTTTCTTTGAAAGACTTCTGCCTCCATATCTCCCGTGAACAGCAGATGCACATAGGCAGACTTCCTCGCTGCTCCTATTTCCTTTGACCGTTCCCCGTGTTCTACTATAGCCCTATCGATAAATCGTTCGGGGTAGCCATTCTGAACAAAAACAGTACGTAGGAAGTGAAGTTCATTGTCACTAGTATCACTCGTGCGTATTTTCTTCGCTCTTTGAACCAATGAGCGAATTAGGTTTCTCTCCCTCTGAAGACGGACAAAACTATGGAAATGGATATATTGTCCATTCCACGTTGCTTTTTTGTGCACCGATAACTGGACAGCGCTATCGCTGAGGCGTCTTATGAGTATATCTAAAAACGTTCGACTATTATCCTATACTTTTTCCAGAGTAAACTTTATGTTCGGGTGTTCATTATTGAACTCCTCAAGCAATCGATTGGTGTCCACATTCGCGTCAAATATACACAACACATCATCCACATAACGTCTATACAGGGTGCGCTGTCTGATATGGGGCTCCAGGGGATCATTCTCTAGTTTGGCCATAAACTTTTCAGCAAATAGTGGTCCTAAAGGTGACCCCATTGTAACCCCATCTTTCTGGCGATATAATTCACCATTGAATTGAAACTGGACATTGTGCGTGCATACGAGTTCATCCAATGGAATGCCCACATCGATGTTGTTCATTAGTTGGCACATTTGTGAATAAATAAGTAACGTCAAATGACATCATCTGTTTACCTCCGAGTTTGAGGTCCTTCAAGATGAAAAGTGTCTCGTAGACTGTGCTTGCAAATCGCCAGTCTCACTGGTTCCAGTACGGTCGCAACAGTGTGATACGGAGAACTGGACATATCCAGAATCGGTCTCATATAGACTACCTCTGTGTGTACTTTCGGAAGTCCATACAACCTAGTAATTGTTGTACCCGTTGGTCGTATTCCCTCAAACAATTGTTCATCGATTGTTCCCTTTTGCTTCAGACTGGAACAATTAAGATAATTACGAGCGCGGTGCGTTCACATCTCGTTGAGACAAATCACTCGATAGTTGTGGCAAGCTCGTTTCGACCGATTTACAAGGTTCGATGCAGACAATCAACAGCAGTGAAGCATCGCATCTTAGCCATGGCCGAAGCCGAAAGTATTTGGATTCACAATGAGAGCGACTGTGAATTCCACTTTCCCCGCAACCAAACTTAGACCAGTGTTCTTTACACTATCGGTGATGAGAATGCAAGTGAAAGACAAACTGCCGAAACTGACCTCATCCATGATAATTTACTCTTTTAAGTGCATCTGTGGCGCAAGTTACATACTTCGTACGGTAAGTCGTTTGTCTCAGCGCGTTAAGGAGTACCATCCGCGATGGTTAAGTCAGGGGAAGACTGACTGTATCTCAAGCGCGATCGTGAGGCATCTCGTCGACATCGGCCACAAAATCGAACCAGAGAAAGCCTTCGATATTGTCTATCGTATCCCACTCAATCGATTGAATGCGATAAGAGTTTGAACACTGGCCATGGTCGAGATGATCACAATTCGCTTACTGGGCCCTAACCTGTGTGCCCAAAACCGACTGGTGCAGGCGCTCCAGCTGCCTTGGCCGGGTGTGGAAACCGAAGCGGAACATGACGTGTCACTTGACCCAGGTGGAGAAAGGTCACATCAACTAACACATCAAACATTTTTACACACACACACTTCCGTTACTCTCTGTCTCCGATTAATGACATTAAATTGAGCCAATGGCTATCAATACGTTAAAACATTTTCTACTGTGTCAAAAGTCAGTTCTTCAGGAAATGCTCTCGACATATTTTCTTTAGTCCACTGGACACGAATCACATTTGGAAGGAATCACAGGCGTTTATATATAACCCTGAACCAACCAGATTGTTCGACGGGCAAAATTAAAGTCTTACACGGACCATCATAAAAACACAATTGATGCAGTAAAACAACGATCAATTCAAACAACACTCCAACACAATGTGATATGTAAGAGCACGACTAGGAATATCCGAAGACAATTGTTGGCTCACCGACTGGTTTTCTCAGTGCTATCATGGGAATATTCAATTTAAATTTGTTGGTATAATCAATGGGTGCTTTCTTTTGTTGGGTCTTCATTACTAACTTTATATTAGACAACTGTTTTATTTCAGATTAAGTAGATAGATGAGCACACAATGACTTAAGCAGTACGTTTATTGTAAACGATAAATTATGTAGCTTGTTTATAAACCAGGAAGTAAGCAGAAAGACAACACGCAGGAAGGCAGACGGGCCAACACAGTACCAAACGTCAGACTACATCCGCATTCCATCAAGCAGGCATTCAAGCAGCCATCCAATCAATCCATCAATTGATCAATCAATTAATCGATCTGACCATAGGCATGTATGGCAAACGTATCAGTCAGTTGTAGGCCATAACATCATCCCTCCTTCCACAAATCACTTGGGAATAAGTCGTTCACGAATTAGCGGAAAAAAGCGAGATTAAAAATTGAGTTATGGACACTAACATGGTCAGGGCCATGTCTTACAATTCCAAGCACGACTCCGGTACAGATTCATCACGAAATGCATTCTTCCTGTTTTCCTTAGTGCCTTCCCTGAAGGTTCTTCCTCGTTATAATCCGCTTTTTATGGGTGGGGAAAAGGTTTGGACGGTTGAAGATTGGTCAGCTACACAAGCCTTCTTCTTTTATTAATCACCAAACCAACTGTCAATTTACTGGCACGTTTTGCACGTACTCGTGTTTTTCCCTAAAGGTATAGTTCCCGACTTCTTCTATATGTTTAAAACCCTTCTCTATTGGCTGACTTAGACCGGTTTAACTTCCCCTTGGTATGGAGCGTGATAGTCACGTTTTCTCTCAACTTCTGGTTTATTTGGTCTCTACCAACGGAACCGGCGCATTTTGTTTTGCGCAGCTGTGGGTGCCAGGTATCAAATTCAGTGACGTATGTTGAATGGCTTCTTGGACAGTCTCTTGATTGGTACTTTTCTGTACAACGCAACGCCAACACCAGTGTCTCTGCCATTTGAATCAGTCTTATCAGCACTTTTTGCAGTTAACTCGGATAAGCAAACAGTTCAGTCTACGGAGCCACAGTTACTCTTGCCCTAGTATCTGTCAAATACAGTTAACACATCGAACATGGATTTATCCTACAGGTTAATTGCCCGCCTTCATCGCTTGGATGTAAAAGCAGAACACATTAGTAAGCCCGAATGTGGGTGTAGAATAAATTCTGCTTCATATTGACACTCTTGACATACACACCCAACACCACTATCCTATTGTCTATCGTCTCCCTTGGACTGTGTACTGTTGATTGCATCCCCTCATTGATCCGTGTCTATGGCTGTTCTCCACGCCGTTGAGAAATACGTACGCACTATTAGTATGTTTACTCCATTACGTTGTCCTCTGTCGGTCTCACTCATCTCCTCGACCCGTTTGCATGATCGACTGACTCTGACGCCTGTGTACACACACACCTACACCGATTTACCACACTTTCCTGTCACGGTGGGCCCTAATGACTAACATTCACACCCACTGTGTTTTGATTGGTTTGATTGGCAGATCACTTCCCACCATTGACCACCACCGATTTATGTGATCCTGTTCGACATTGATCGGTGTATTCGTTCTATTGTCATCGCATTGCGCACTTGCTTGCTCGCAGTTCTTGCTTGTCGAATTACTGGCTTCACAGAATTCGGTGTTTCTTAACCGGCTAGTGCCACAGTTTGAGGTTTGCATATTTTACACTTTTGTAATGTGTACTTCAGTACCGCTTTTGTAGAAGAAACCCATTTGTTGAAAAGTTACGTTTTCCGGTTTTTTAGCGTGTCACTCTACGTGGATCGTTGTAGCTGTGAAGTCAACAGTGGGATTGAATGCAGGAAGGGATGAAAGGTAATCCGCTAATTTACTTTTCCACGGGTTCCACGATTCATGAAATGTAGTCTGCAATAGTAACCTCAGCTGCAGTTAGAGTCAAACCACCATTTTCCAATCGGTGGCATGAGGAAATGTCAGCTAATCCGCTCGAAGTATCTTCCTTATTGGTAGCGTGCAAATTTTCTCAACTGCAAATGTTCTCAATCAGCGTCTTCATTTGGTGTAAGCGATTTTTTCCTTTTGGGTTTATGCAGTGGTGCGTAAATGCCGTTGATTATGCGATAAATTATGCTTATGTTTGCATCATAGTAATTGCACAGGCCAGGAACGGAGTCACCTGATTAATGAGCCTGTCGAATAAGTTGCCTCTCAACTGTAATCATATTCAAAAACATCGTAGATTTTTCTTTTCGGTTAGGGCACTTGGTGACACTAAAGAAACCTCATTGACCGAGCCGCACCACTCAAGACCATTTATTGTGCTTCCTAGAATATGTTTGCATTTTCCAATATGATGATTTTATGGAAGTAGTTTGTATCCCTATGATTTCTCAATTCAATTAGTCTCAAACATTTACAAATAATCGGCGTATTTACTGTGCACCTAATGAGAAAGCGATAAGCTCTTTAGACTTCGTGAGTTGACCAGAACATCATCAGCATTGAATGATGATCAATTATCTGAAAGAATAAACTTCTGTGCTACGCTACATAAAATATTTATTCAATTGAGAACTATGACTTACACAGTATTCTCGTGACACTCAAGGTAGCGTAAATTATATAGCGTAAATATATTGAAGTGGGAGATCAAGCTCACAGTAAATTCTCGTCATATACACAGATGACACTCGAAACTGGGATGTATTTCCCAATTCGGAATCATGTTGAATGTTTCGATCAATATCGCCTATGCATGCTTACATTTCGGTCAAGAATATGTTCACAGATACAGTGGGATACATATGATGAAAACTTCCGCATACAATCATGATAAAAGATCTCGAAGAAACTGCGGTTTTTAGATTCTCAAATAAATCTTTAAGGGTTTTATTCTTGCCTTTTAGAGTGCGAGCCAAATTGTGTAATACTTATTTTGACAAATGTTTATAGTTAATGCAAGATAGCAAAAATCGGATCTAACTTTGACAGGTGAACGGCAATTGGACAGGTTTGGATCGACCAAATGGCCGCGATTGTTATGGATTTTATGGATGTCATACTCTCATGAGGTATCAACAGGATCAAGCAGTTTTGCGATGATGTTTTCGGAATAAGAGAAACAAGGATAATAATTGCTATGCCTCGGCGAAGCGCAATGGAATCATTCTTAGCTATATCGAGAAAATGACTTAGTAAGGTATAACAGGAAAGTGATCCGTCAAAAATCATTAAGTTAAACACTTCACTCTGAATTGTCTTAGCTCGCCTATCCGGAAGAATAACCAATGAAGTTTAATTTCGTAGTTTGCATGAGACGACCCGAAACATTCGAATAATTTAAAGCATTCAATAGGAGAGGAGATTGGTTTGCAAACGTTTGCACTTGTGCAACACTGTCATAAATTAGTTGCACATTGTAGCATTAGGCACGTTGAGCACGCTGCCGCCATTTTGGATTGAGTGTGAGTCGTATGCATGTCTCACTGCATCTTTTGTTTGATAGTTGTTTTGTATTTTCTCTGTTTTGTAGGTTGTTTGGAAACCCCCCTTCCACGGAGAACCTGTCGTCCGAAGTATCTCCTACCCGTACATTGAGAGCGTCTGT
>UZAN01051239.1:0-11533 GCA_900618425.1 Echinostoma caproni | reverse complement strand
CATCTGGTGATGGAATGTTCGCAAACAAAGTCCCAATATCAGCGAACAGGTGAATTTCAGTTCAGCTGAGCCAAGCTACGACAACCAATTTCCAAATACTTCGTCGGAAGACATCAATTTTTGCTGACGTTCACAGAACTATGTAAATGACGAGAAGTGAACAGNACGTGGCGCGTGTTTCACTTTGGTCTGCGGAGATGGGATGAGAAGATGAAGAAAGCATTTTGAAAAGCAATGGTATACTTCAATCGGCTGAGTTGACTGACTCACACTCTTCTATCTCCGTCAACTGATGACAATAAATCCGGTGTCCTCTAGCGCAGGAGAACTTAGACTTTAAAAAAAAATATTTCATACTAGCTGGTTGTATGTTGATCGTCCCTTGTTCATATTTGAGTAATGGTTGCGCGTGTTTGGTGTAACGCAATAGGAGGTGATTTATATTTGTATTCTTATTAAAAGTTAATCTTTAACCAGTTACAGGCTCTCTTACAGATAAAGAAACGCGAAGCTTATTCAAGGGATAAGAAGCTTCTCGATTTATTTTTCAAACACCTACAATTCCTCATGAAATAGATGAATTCCTTGAAAGTAAACATTCATTTTCATATAGGCACGACTATTGATGGTTCAAAATAAATTGATTGCGGAATCCCTTTAGTTGAAAAAACAAGACAATTTCTGAAGCAGAGGGAGAGGTTGGTAACATTTTGGACTAGCTTCTAACCAGGATGAAGGATGGGATGCCTGTGTTTTACGCGGCAGGAGCAAATTGCTAAAAGCACTGTACAGCCGAGAGTGTCCCCTTTGTAGCCTTGATGTTCTGGATAGTGAATTGAACAGATAGACGAATCCCGTACTAAGTATTGGTCAGTCTCTGTTGAGTATCCAAAAGTACTGTGAATCTTCCAACTCCGAATCTATTCTCCCAATTAGTCCCAAAGTCAAATATCAATTATTATCTTCAATTGAAAGGTGATAAGATGGTTATAAAAGTTGACTGACATTGCGAATTTGCAGAGAAAGTTCATTCTTTGCACTGTGAAACTAGTTATTCTTCAAACAACTCATTACTCGATTACCGACGCGGTGTTTCAGTCACCCCAACCGTATTTGTGAATTTCTATGTACCGTTAGCTTGCTGTACTTCAGAACAGGTGGAGTTTATTCGTCTACCCAGATAAACGAACACATCACGAATAATGTATTGGTTCGGGGCATAGAATTCTGCACAGAACAATCGTGCACGATAGACAACCGCATTAACCAAATCAAGGTTATTCTCATCGACTGTAGCCTAACCGGTGCATTCGAATGGTCTTTGAGACACAACTGACAATGCCCTGGAAACTGATATGACACGCATTGAACGCACATTACAGTTGTTGACCTCTCATCCCCATCCCCTGAAACATCGTTGATCCCACACCGACCTAAGATACTTTCTATTTCCATCTCTCTCTCTCACACACACACGGAGAGTGATACATATAACCAAGTAGCGGTTTCGGGCACGTCAAAGATGCAGAGAAAGGAACCGCTGGTCGTCTAAAGCATTCATCTAAGTAAAAACACTGTTCTTGCCATTCGAAATCAATGATGAACAATAGGATGACCATCCAATTTGTGCCAGAAGATTTTTTATTTCCAAAAAATTCAATCACGCTTTCTCGAACTGATACAGGATGATTGTAAGTGAAACCATACCTTATTTTCTGTAGTTTTCCACTAGCTTTTGTATCATGAAAGAACTAATTATGGACTGAGAATTTCGGATTTACACGACCGGATCACACAACCCGAATTATTGAGTACTTCAGGTAAGTGAGCTATGCGCAACACCCGGTTTTATCAATAAAACGCTTTTTCCAGTCGGATTTCAATCATTGCTCTAGAAAACCCGTTACAATTTAAAGTGTAAGGTATAGCATAGTGTCGGGACCACCTCAAAAGAGCGTATTCGCTGCTCATTTCTCCCTATGAATGATAGCTATAGACAATTCGTGAACGTACAAACCACAGTGCACTTCTGCGAAGTGTGCCGCGACTCAGTCTCAGGGTGGTATAACTTTCGGTCCAGTGTACACTGCCTCGAATCTATTCTCTCCACGTCAGAAATATGTCCACTCTGGGTATACCCTGTCTCGGCATGTTGCACGTTGATTGTCACCCCCTGAAAAACGATCTGAAAGGAAGAGAACTGTTCACTGTAGTGGAACTCCTGACCTCCAGTGAATCCTCGGATGTACAAACTGATAATCATCATCAGTGTTGATGTGACAACTTCCGATTGAAGCTCTGGCAATAAACAGTTTTTCCGTGTGATATATTTCATTTCATTTTATTTCTATGAACATTCGTTCATCTGTTACGAGCTCATTGCGTATAGTCTAAGTTACCAGTAAGATAGCTTTAATTAACAATGGCTATCGGCAAACCATGAACACGCAATGGTGGATTTACATAGTACTGTGTTTCAAAATTATCGTCGTGCTACTGACTGTATTTTTGTGAGTAGTTAACGGTTGAATGAAGCAATCAACACAAGGAATCAGCAAATCACATATAAAAGCTAACACCCATACCATTTCAATCTCAGGTGAAACCGTTGTAACTTCTAGTAAATCCTTTTTTAACTCCTAATGAATCTAACAACTGTGTCCTAGGACATGAGTTGTGTTCACGGAGGAATGCGTCCAGATTCCCGACGATTTGGTACTCCAAATTGTTTCTCCTGTTTTTGATATTCAGACGCATGTGGTAGCGCTCAGCTTCCATGAACACAGTGTCCTGCAAAGTCCGGACAATGTTTTATGACCTAAACCAAACCTTACCCGAGATCAATCTCGTACTGCAGAACGATCGATGTCCAGGACGATTTCGCTGTACCTCAACATGGTGCAAACCGCAGAAAACGCAATGTTTATTTCCAGTTTCGATTAGGCCAACAAAATGAAGGAAAATAAATATAAGTAGACAAATATGAAAAGTGAAGAGATAATACAGCCGTGTAACCAAGGTTAGGGTAAACTTAAATAAACCTCTTTTGGTTGACACAAGGGGCAGAAGTTCCGTTGTGTGATAATCGCTTCCTTAAATCTCAGCAATCTTGCGATTCGTGACTTTTACATACACCAAAACACCGTACTTCGATCAATAAGGTGTTGCGTCATCTGAACATGTCGAGCAACGGCTCCAGATTTTGAGGTGGAATGCACCAGCTGACTTTGGACCCAGTTTTGAAAATGTTCAACCGCTCGGTTATTTAATTGTCACTCTGTTCGTTACACGTGGGTCTCTTCACTCACATTGAAACCGGATTAGAGTTGGGGTGCGGAGTAAGACGTACTCTGGCCGAGAGAGTGGGTGTTCCAGTTGTCCTACAGATGATTGATGGTCAGCTGCATAGTAGTTTCGAGCGAATGCTGATCTCGGTCGTTTCTTAAGTAAACGGCTTACATCATCTTTGAATTGCAGGCATAATATGACCCGTAATTTTGGAATTGAAGCAACTGGTTCATTCGCAATTCTCGATCCGCTCTGATTAATAACCATAAGACTCCTAAAATCTGAGTTATTTTCAGACTTATCCTCTCTTTGATAGCTTTCACTAAACAGGATAATAATCCGTCTTTGAATGTAAACAACGTTTCGACTGCACAGCAGATATTAAAATGGCCGCATTATTCTTGGCATATATTTTGCCTCAGTTCAAAGGTTGTGTTTATGATAGAGTCGATGAAGCAATCGACCTTAGGATCTTTTGCGATCTGAGACATTGGATAAACTTCTATTTTCAAGATGGAGCTGAATTAATCAGATTGAGTGATATTCAAGATGTTGATGAGTGGATTTTTGATCTAACTCGGAGAACACAGTGTTTGTAGATCAGTATCAGCGTCACAGGTATCTATCTGTTCATGGCGAGAGAGCGAAAACTACAGTGGACCAAAATTGTAGTAAATTGAAGGCACAACGTGACTCGTTATGTTGAAACGGCCGTAGCCGTTTATTTTGAAATTCTCGGTTTGCCTTGCTTATAAACGAAGGCTTCTTGGTGAGCACCTTTTACCAATATCTTCCAAATATTTTATGGTTCCTTTTCAATTTTGTCTTCCGTGCAGATCCACGGTATTCGGTCAACTAATGTGCGAACAATACCATTTTTATAATCTAGGTAAATAAAGCTCGTGAAGTGCAAATATTGGCACTTCTTTCTCTTCTCTTCTGGTCATACCGATGTCAAAGAAATTTAGTGTGTTGTTGGCTCCGGAGCTCACTGTGATCCAGAACATTGAGTGCAGTGCCAAATTCGTCCACAATTATCGTAGATTCTTCCAAACATTCTGTGATATAACAAGGATGTCATTAGCATATATTATGTATAGGACGGTATGCAACAGAACGTTATATTTTTTGTGTGAGATGTACCATAAAAAGTCTACCTAGACCGGGCCTAGTGGGCTGCCCGTTGCCACACTAATCGATTTGCATGTAGCATTGTTATCGTACAAAACCTTGTTTTTTCGAATGCATCAGCACAGAAGCCAGCCTACTTGATTGGAAAGAATAGGTTTTGTATCTTCCAAAATGATTGCTTGTTTAGTGAAAGTGGTTTATAGCGCAATCAGTCTTTCTTTGGCATTATCAGTCAGACACAATTTCATTCAGCGTAACTTTTTACTGGAAGCACAAATATTATTGGACCTCAAACGCTTGCGAAACGAAGTACGACAACTGTTGCTTGTCCCAAATCGTTCGAGCAACCGATGCGGGCTCGAAAATAGAATCTTCTGTGTGAAGTTTCAGGAAACCTCGGCCTCCATGCAGTTTACTCACCACATTATTGAGGTCCCACAAGGAATCAGCGATTCACGTTTGCGTATGCTAACCGATTTATTGATCCATCTCGACCTGAATCACCTTCTTACTCGTTCGATCGCAGTAATTGAACACACGGTTCGTTCATAATCATCTAAGGCTCGCTCGATCAATAGTCGAATATGTTTTTAGGGAGGTGCTACAGGTGAAAAATCCGACCTAATTTCATCGAAATTTTCATCCTCACACGTTAACTGTTGTTTATGGAGAACTTGCTGGTGATGTTATCGGCCCCATAGTTTATGTGTAACGGTCGAGTCTAGTTGATTGATTCAATCAAGTTCAAAAAGGATTTAGTTGAAGTTGAATTGACACAGGTATCAGCATGAATAAGTAAAATGCTGATTCCGGGGAATTTTTGCAACCCTTGACAGTTAACTACTCTTAAAACAATTTCAGTAGTACATGTATTGACTTTCGATCAGTAATGATCCACCTCAGTACTTTAGTACTCGGGATGAAGTAAGAACACATCATGCAACAATGATGCCTTATTATAGTACACAAAAAAGTCAGTGTACAAAGACACATTAGTGAAGAAAACAACCGAAGTTGTATTCTAAATAAAACACATCAATGCCACTATATAAATCCACACTTGTCTATCACTGGATAACTTCTCACCGTTGCTAATAAAGTCATCTTACTGATGAGCTGATGGACTACGAGTAATCAGCACCTAGAAGATAATTGATATTTCATGGATTTAAAGTAAAATGAAATCGATCACACATCGAAAAACGCGTGATCGCGAGAGCTCCAATGAGGACTTTTCTACTGTTTCCTTTCTTGATCGCATAAGACAGGAAACGTATCTTAACAATGTATATTTTTGGCCCATGGAAAGGATAGATGTTTGAAGAAGAATGTGATTTAACCCGGGTGAATGAATTTAATCTTTCGTGAGAGTTGAAGATGCTGGTGGAAACAGTATCGTTGAGCCTGGAAATAATTAACCACGATTTTCATTGTAGGTGTTGCTGAAATTTTCAAACATTCCAGTTAACTATTCGTAACAATCCACAAGCCACGTGGCAATTGCAATAGTTTTGTTTAGGAAATGCGAAGTTGGTGAATAACGGATGTGAAAGGATGTCAATGGTTCGTTAAGATGCTAATTTTACGTTGCGAAGCCACTGGGAATCTTTGAACGTTTGCGGAGTTTAGAGTATGGTGCTGGCGCATAGGTGATATCGTCAGTCAAGTGATGATGCAGCTATAAACAAAATAAGAGAATGGCGAACAAGCTCGTTTTCAGTGATTGGTATTCATTCCAATAAACCAAGACATATATCAGTATTTAAGAATAATTTTCTATTGGGAAAACAAATTAAGCTGACCGTATTACTAAAGTCTGTTCGATTATTAGACCGTGCCTACGCGCGCTGTCAGGGGATTTTCTGAACCGGTTTGTGAACACTACTCTGAGTGACTGAACACCGGAACGATTAATTCATTCACCACTGCAGTGGTTTCACACGTAGCTGAAACAGATCACACTGTATGAACGAGATCGAGGCCGTCCTCCCCCTGTATAAAGTGCGTGGGGGATTATCAAGGCAGATTCTCCGTCGGATGCCACAGTAGAAGCGGTGAGAATTTGCCTACATCACCCCTCTGTTTGTCTCAAAACAATTTGTGCAATCGCTGAAGCTTCCCTGGCCCACCCCGCACATAAAATCGCATCAAGAGTAATCTCGAAGTGAAGTGAAGCAGCGGAGAAATCCCGTATCATGTGACACTTTACACTAGGATTGTATGTATCACTGTCTTTTAACCACAACAAGAACCTATGGGACGAGAAAAGCCTGAGTTTGTAAGTTACTCACACAGTAAATATTTGATATTTGAGTTCACAAACAAATATTTGATGAGATTGAAGGTTACTTTTGGTCTCAAGATGAAATCAGCTGTAGTAATGTGTGATGCGATGTGAGTTCACTTTAATTTTCCCAGACAATTTTCTTCCTATGCATTGCTGTATTTTGTTATGCGTTTCCGTATAGTTTTAATTTGTTACATACGTCGCTTAGAGCCCGTAGGTTAGATGCACCCGACACACTAACCGACGAGATCGATCCACTAAACAACGTGTTTCTTTGCCATGGCCACCCAAAGGCTTTTTAAAAATGACACTACACTCTACACAAGCCAAAAGAACAAACAATATCCATCCCGAAATGCTAGGTTTTCTCGCAGGTGCATATCGAAGGCGATGATATAGCCGAGCTGTTTGCACACCGCATCAAATCGGCAATCAAACAGTTATACCATGCCCGACCTAATTGACACATGCCGACAACTACCCGGCCTCCCAGTCAAGCAGCCGATACTGTCATGCCAATTCACCCCTCCTATACATGTTCACACGTGGACGCTCGGCCACCTACCTAAGCCGCACTGAACGACAAGTTCGACTGAGAGAGCGACTGATTATGTCCCACGGTGGGTGGACACTTGTGTCTATCAATGGAAAATAGGTCAAAAGTCACCAATCAACCTTTTCCATTGCACGCCATGTGGCGGATACAAAGCATCGGTTCGACCGAACTACTACTGNCTATCCAACACCCATTCTTTACCTTTACTGCAGTTTGCTGAGGCGATTGCGATTCCAAGATGGAAGCTCATTTTGTGCGTGAGTAAAAGGTGCTATTCATTACCGTGGCCTTACTGTGATAAAAAACCGTGACAGTTGTGAACTTATCAGGGGTAATCTTTGTCAACAATATCAGATCCAAATTTGGAACGGATGTTATTAAAGTAATTGTGCGTGATGCTCATAGTATTACATTCGTGAAGGAGAACGTTTGGATTAGCCATGACGATGAAAAACCAAAAACAAGTTTATTTTTTGGTGACGACGTTTCGACCCTCTTGGAAGGCCTTTATCAAATTCACTAATTCCTCCCTAGATAGTCAAACGGAACACTATATAGATCATATACACAGAAGTCTTTGTTTCTTTTACCGTGAAACGTTTCGGGAGAGTGATACAAGAAATGTGGTATAATGTATGATTGAACAAGATCAATTACTAGTTCAGTTCAGTTCAGTTCTTACAGCCGTTAGCCATGAAATTTTGTGCGCCGGTTTTGGTTGCTGTCTTTTGGTTGCCCATTTGGATAAAACAGCAAAATGATGATTAGAATGTTGATAGCAGGTTCAAGCGGAAGATAGCACATTTTCATAGATTAAAGCTATAAGAATAGTGAGTAGATGTATGAGCGCCACTGTTTGTGACACCCAGCCATATCGCTGTGTCTCTAACCATTACTAAATGTATTATGAATCAACGAGGAGACAATGTTTATCTTTTTGAAAACTCCGGAAAGGTGAATGAATCACTTATGTTAATGGGATTACTTTAGCCCGAGCTATTTCACAAGATTCGCCTAAAGGATTGATTGCATAGGCGTATACAGTTGGGAGCATTGACATTACACAAGAGACAAATCCGTTACTTCTTGCAACTGAAAGTTACGTGTAGTTATATGCAATGGAAATGTTATTGATAACCGACAAATAGCACAAGATAGCTGTTTCGTCCTGTTTGGGACTCGTCAGCAGTGTCCTGTCAGGACTAGAATCGCGAACTTTCGGGTTGGGACTTCAAACCCGTACCACGGTGGAGAATGCCCGGTGCCTCTTAACAATCCAATGGGCTAATCGAAGATTGCTGTTCTAAAATAACGTAATTAATTTTAAATGATTGAGGGACCAATTGGAGTTGTTGGCTCATTCAAATATTAAAGATTGTTAAGAGTGTGGACTTGTAAATTGGAATTTTCCATCTGATCTGAAGCCGGCTATTACACACCGTTGGCACAGTTGACAAACAGATTAACCACATAGGTAGGCTAGTTTCGAGTCCTAGATAGGGAAAGCGTTTGGTTAATGGTCACTAGGAAACGCCATGAAACGTGAATAATACCGTGATGATGGGATACCACCACAGGCCTCGAACCTCACAGGGTTGTTTTCTTAACCGGAAAATCAGTTACTCGGTCATGCGTAGCGAGCGCACTTTCGCCGTCCCAGTTGCAACAATGTGCTTTCCTCTGCCAGTCAGCAGATGTGGTACGCAACGGTTTTGACTAAACACGTCTGGGAAAGCGATTAGTTCTGTTTTACAGTGGATCATTGATTATCTCATAAAGATCATGTTATGCTTACGAAATTTCCTGTTCCCCCAATCAGAATGGTTCGGATGTAGACAATGCTGTGACCCAGGAATTGGCTCTTACGTGTCGATCGACTGAGGACACTTTCAAATGGACCGGTAAAAGTGGTAAGGAGCACCACTCTCACTGGGCACGGTATCATACCTTTCTCATTGGTCGTTAATTACTGTGCGATTGATCACCTTGTACACCAAAGGTTTAATTGAGTTTTTTATGCCAAACTCAATTCCACTGTCTTGTATTACAGGTGAATTGTGAAAGCAACTGTGCCTACATTTCAGTCAAAAATGTGTTTAACTTTACAATGGGATAAAAAATAAAGTGAAAATTCGTATACAACAATGACAAAAATAAATAGGTATTGATCTTTGTAGATTTAAAATTAGTTCGTAACGATCGTCGCTGTGTCAGTGAGAATAGCAGTCAGATAGGGAACCGCTGAGTTGCGATAAATGTTTATGCTGGAAGGTAAGTAGCAAAAATTCGATCGGGTTGTAGCGTAGGAACGGCAAACAGATAAATCGGGATTGACGGATGACTGGGGTCATTGAATATCTTATGAGCGAAATTCTCACACAAAGTGATATGCAAATAACACAACTTTGTGATCAGAGTGTTCAAAAGTAATAAGAGAAACACGGATGATAACTAACAAACCGTGACGTAGAGTAATGAAATCCTTTCTAAGTAGTCCAGGGAAAATAATGGGTGAACAACAAGGGAAAATGCATTGATAAACAAAGGAACATACACTTTCATACCTGATGCTAAATTGTCTTAGCTTGCGTATTTGAAAAGATAAGATCCGAGCTCCAATGTGAACATCCTCAAACCACCGTATGGCAGGAGATTCTTTGGTTATTATAGTCAGATCTGGACCTGAGCTTTTTCTCGTTTGGTATTCACGGACGGCGTTCACTGACAAGAAATTCACCGGATCGTCGATCCCTCCATAAAATTCACTCGCTAACCCGTTGCCCGTCGCCGAACAATATCTTGGCTGTCTCTTCTACACTGCTATTACAGCGGATTTGAGAAAAAGGGCTAACCCGTATTATCCCGAATTCACGTTCATTTACGTGTGACCCCATCACAAATGTTTATTTAGTCGTGTCGGGTGNGGGTGACTCCGCAAGGCTTTTGAACAATAATATTTAAATGCTACAATTCCAAGAACTGCTCAACTAAGGAACAAGCCTGCTAACTCTTTTACTCTTTAGTCTTTCTCTCTTCACATATCAAAGTACACAGTCCACAAGTTGTTTTTTATGAACGAACATCGATTTCTTGGAATTGATTGGGTTTACCCTCTACTGTGCATCATACCTCTTGAGTAAGACAGTGAAGTCCTGCCCACCCTGAGGCCTAGTCGTGTTTCTTCATATCGTTTTTATACAGACTGATTCATGTGAGCTCATTCACATGTGAACAAAACAACCAGAAAATTTGAACTGTTTGTCAGAATATGATCTGTTTTTCGGTTTTCGATGTAGCAATTGCTTTAGAACCCAAGTCATCCGTTTCAGCTACTGTTCACGTTATCATCCAACATCCATCTCAGTTCATGTATGCATGCATTAATCTGTGTTCAGTGTGGAACGCATTGCACCTAGCGGGTGTTTCAACTCTGCAATAATTTGCAATGGTTTCAAAATTTATTGCCCTTCCGGTTTCTATAAAACGTGTTTTTTACGTTCTATGTCACAATGCACGAACTTCTCACTGAACATCATGAATAATTATACGACTATACCGCAAATAATTCTCCACCTCCGAACAGAGATTTACACTTCCTCATTTGAAAGGATTATCACCCCGTGTATTGCGTGGAGTTGTCGCACACATCGCTTGACACTGTTTTGGTGGAGTTAATCACTCCACTGAGCTAGATAGAAGCAGTTCAGCGTTCGTGACAGACCTTATCGAAGCGTGAAATGATGTCATTGAATATCATTGAATGTCATTGAATCGCGCAAGGAAGTAAGGACAATTTTAGGCATATCTGGTGCCAGTCGATGATGACTGTGGATAGGAATGGGAAGATTTGGAATCCAAATTTCGAAGTGGGTTGTGAGTGTGCACGGAAGTATGGTATCGACGATGATATACTGTGAAAAAAATGAGTCGAATTTGGCTGATTGAAACTGTTCTCGCGTTAGAATGCTGGTTTGAGAACAGGATGGGCTTCCTCAAATGTCGAAATGGAAGATGGATTCTGTAGCGTGACAAGTCGCTCTCAGATTTTGCCGGTGCACGAATTACATCGCAACTTGGTCCCTTGCATTCTATCGACCGGCTTGTTGGATAGCATTTTTATAGATAAAATTTGAGACTTTATGAGGTGAAACGTAAATAGAAAAGGATTTGCTGACAAAATATTGAAAATCGGGTTTCGTAGCTCGGGTGAACTGAATTATATTTCGCCTGTTCGCCGAGCTTGGCAATTTGTTTGCAAACGTTTCATCACC